>MU001791.1:0-61513 GCA_010093585.1 Melanomma pulvis-pyrius CBS 109.77 | reverse complement strand
CTCCACCCTGCGCATTAACGTTGGCGCCCTTGCGGAGCAGCATCTTCACAAAACCCTCCAAATTGCCAAAGGAAGCGTAGTATAAAGGCTGAGCAGGTTCGTCATAATGCCATTCTGGCATTCTTTCCCACGGTTCATCTGGACGGTAAAGACAGTAAAGGATTTGGTATGCCGGTTTCTGATAATCGAAGAAGCGCTCAATCCAGTCCTGGAGTTGGTTTCCTTCACACTCAGCTGCACTTGCATGATCCATCCAATACATTGCTGAGTACTGCGCCAATGGAAAATCTTGTCTGACATCCTCTCGTGCAAGATGTTGGTCGAAATGCAACATATATGCCAGACACACTGTAGAAATTGACGCTCGGGCCGTTTTTTCTTGTAATTCTTTCGCCATACTGTCCTCTACCTGATCTGACGTAAGATATTCCTTAACTGAGAAATGCGCCAATTGAAGCTCGGCTTGTTTGCTACTCCCCTTCTGTGGCAGTTCTACTCCTGGAACCATGATCACTAGGCTTGAACAATAGTGTAAGATTTCCTGGGAATCAGGCATCCTGTATTTTGGATTGAAGTACTGATTTCCCTCGATATCAACCGCTATTGCATCGACAGCCTCTGCAACAGTCAATGGCCGCTCGGAGAATGTTAAGAATTGGAGCAATCTGGTAGCTGTTGACTTGTATTCTAACGGGATAGCAGACAGGATCCTGCTATACGTTTCGTTCAAGTCTTTGGGAAGAGACCGTAGCGCATTTTGCAGGCTACGCGGATCTGGGCATTTCTGTAAAGTATCGACCTGGCACGAAACCCATCGGAACCTGTTGAGAGTAAATATGAATTACAGACGATAAGATGATACAAATGGTTCAGCTTACATGCCATTAGCCTTCTGCATAAGGCAAGTTTGAATCATGTCTTGAATATCAGGGTGGGACCGCCACCGCTTCAAACCCTTGCCTTCCCTTACACTAACGCGGATATACTCATAGATGTCGTCCTTAATAAGGTTGCTCTGGATAGGGACTACCTCGTCTCCGATTTTAGCCATTTTACTCAGCTCCTCCTTAATATCCTGCTCCGGCCGACTTGTCACAATAAGGTGAACGTTCCTGTGCTCTGAGCTCAAAAGTTCACTAATCCATTCTAGCAATCCTTCTGTTGAGCGCCCCGTCCGTGTTCGACACTCGTCAAGGGCATCCAAAACAATCCAGACTTCCTTGGCATGTTCTATCATTTGAAGAAGAGCCTTACAGAGCGATTCGCAGTTGGGTTGGCTGTTCCCGTTCCCGCAAGAAGAGAACAGTGGTTCTAGCTGTTTCTGAGCATCTACGCACTTGTAGTGAAGCTGACTTATCAGAGATCGAACCATATTTTCAAGCGTCTGTTTCTCGGTGTCGTTGAAATCAAAGTAGTAGAAGAGTAGAGGTTGGGTAGGAAAGCTCTTCTCAAGGTTCTCAATAACAGTAGAGCTGAGCACCGTCTTGCCACACCCAGGAATGCCGTGCAGCCACAAGAAGGAATTCTTCTGCATCTTGCAGTTTTGAAACGACGAATTTTGTAACAGCCAAAGTCCTGTACCTTCCTGGCGCTGTTTCAGTGCGTTGTTGTAGTTTGTTGACGGATCTGGTGGTGAGAGCCAACGACTGATCATAGTTCGTCGCTGCTCGAGTGCTAAGTTTTGGACATCACAACGTGTCTCATGAACGTCATGCTCGACTACTTTTTCATCAGTTAAGTTACTTGCAAATGCTGCTGACTGAACTAACCAGAAGAAAGCATATCCTTAATTCTCCTCTCAGCCTCTACTTTGTTGGCTGGGATGCGGTTTAGGAGGTCTTTTGCGTATGCAGACGCCATCATGGCTGCGTAGCCTTGCCAGTCCTGGTTCTTGTGTGTATCTGAATAGTCGCAGATGCCACGAACAACCAAGCAGGGGAAGTGATTCATTAACCCAGCAGCTTCCGTCTCGAAGCAAAGAACTTGATTTTCCTTGGCAAACTTATCCCGAAGCAACGCATCGTTCATTAGCTGGTTTGCAGAAGCAATTAGGCCATAGTGGATTGCAGGATTGTCTTCAAATTCAGGCCTTTCCTGACGCAAGACTAAGTCTGATAGACTGCTGCTACATACTGTGGCACAGTTTGAGTCGTCGTGGGCAGGATGTATAATGTTGCTTTGGTAGAGTTTATCGGTATTTGAGTCTGGTTGCCGGTATCTGCGCAGGCGTGGTTTCTTCTCCAAGATGTTGCTAATCACCTCTCCGAACCGGTGACCCTCGCTTTCATATTCTGCTTTAAGTCCGTTGACTGCTGTTCGTAGGAACATGGGTGGCTGGTTCAAGTACCCTGTAACTTGGAACTCCTGGCCTTGGATAGCTCTGCCGAAGTCATACTGGAATACTCCACCCTTCCCCTCGCGAGGAGCGCTCACTACAACATCGCCTAGACGAATGTCATGTCTAGAACTTGGTGCGCCGCCGCCCACACCGACCATAAGACCAACCCTAATGTTAGGAAAGGCGTGGAGCATATCTCTTGCAACGCTTGCTGCAGAAGAAATGCCATATTCGCCGTCTGGGAGGACAGCAAGGACAACCTTATGCTTCCCTATTTCGCCCAGTGTGTAGTCGTTGTTATCGTTTGGAGACACATGTTCTGGTCGGTTGTGCTTTTCGTCGAGGAAAGCTTGAGCAGCAACGTACTCGGTGGTAATGGCGCAGATCCAGCCAACGGTATAATCCTCATTTCTAAACTTCGGCTGGGGCTTCGCTTGTGGAACATCCTCTGGCGCTGTGTTTTTGAGTCTCTTTGGATGTCTAGGAGCGGTATCATCATCGTCGCAGGTAGGTCGTTCCGAGGACATCCTGTCGACGTCGTGGAAGCGATCGTTGTCCCTGATCTTCATGTACGACGAAGTAAGTTAGGTAGCGCACAATAAATGTTGGGGAAGCTGTGGGCGATGTGCGTCAACCCAGTATCAAGGAGGATTTTTTCAGACTTGAATGGTGAAAGTATAGACGCTTCGCAGCCTGGAGCGTCCGTGGTAATCCAGGTGGGTTGCTGATGTTCTCGATAATCGCAGCGTTAGGCTGAGTGGAGTCAAACGCCTAGTATTCCACCAAAAAGCGGAAGGCTTAAAGTTCTTTGTAGATAGGAATATTTGACTTGCAAACTAGATGTAATGTGAAACTGAAGGAAAAATTATTAGTTCAGCCGTTGGAGTAGACCGTGATGGCTTGGTAAAGTCGACTTGGCGTTAGGCAACAGTCTATCTGTGATTGGTGATACGAAGCGGTTACATCGCTACTGAAAGCTGGAATGGGAGCTCCTGGATGAGAGGATGAGAACGCTGGAGAAGGCAGTCGTCATCTGAGCACACCGTTGTAGTACGTCTTGCTGTCTTAGAAGAGATAACCAGACTATTCCCCAATAAACATTAGCTCCTGCGTAACATTTTGATAGTCAGTGTGGTGTTGGAGTAGGAGGGTCTGGAAACTCCAGATGCAGTGCGAAGGCGCGCGGAGGTGTATATTTAAATACCAAAATCTATACAGAGCAAAAAGAATACAAAGGCGAAGCAAAAAGAGTGCAAAAAACAATGAAGCCCGATGCGGGGGTCGAACCCGCGACCTTGAGATCGCGATTGGATCAATCTTCTGACAGTGCGTGTAAGAGTCTCACGCTCTACCGATTGAGCTAACCAGGCTGGTCATTTGAATTATGGAACAATTTCCAAATTATTTAATATATGACCAAGCAGCAACAGCAAAAGACTGAGGCAGAGGGGTTGAATTTCAACTGAGAATTCGTTTGTGCGGCCGGGGGCAAAATCATACCGCAAGTGGAATAGCGGTGTTTATTCTTAGCAACTCCCTCCGATTCTCGCACTGCATTACTGGCACGACGTTTGTGTATTTTCAGCCATTGGAATGTCGGCAAGCAGATCATGTTATAATCTCAGCTTCGACGGTGCCATTCATTCACAAGACTTAGAAATAAAGAGCAGATACTCTAGAAGGGAGGCCTAGTCTTGGGAAAGTTGCCGTGCCATTCCACCTCCAGTGTAGCAAACAAGTACGCCCTTCTCTATTCCATCATCGATATTCGATACAATTAAGACCATACAGAGACGTTTCCATTCATAGGTCTCATCGGTGTACGAACCGACTTTCTATTATTCCCCCTACCTAGGGTACCGTGACATGCCTTATGATTGATGCGATTGACACAACGAGCATGATAAAGCCAGCATAATGCCATTGCTATCGAGCTAGAAATCACTTCATTGTCCAATCCGAGCAACTTGCACAGCCTCGAAATAAAAAGTAGCGCACTCATTCCCTCTCCCCTCCCCAGTCCGACCATTCAACGATTCTGCGCGGCAGTATCCTACACAGCATTAGCCATCCGCCATCTCACCACCACCCATGCAATCCCAAACTCACCAAATAGACCTGATAAAAATCCATCTTCACCACCCCATCTACCTTGACCAGATGCGCATACGCCGCCCACTCAATACTACTCTCCCCGCCAGCCTTCAACCCATACGTCACCGTCCCATGCAGCATCACCTCATCGGAACCAGGTCCGAACGGGAAGATCTTGAGAGGTCGGTGTAAGCGGCTGGCCACTTTATCCCAGAGACTTTTTCGGAGCTCGATGATTTCTAGTCGTAGCGAGAAGGGGCGTATAAGTATGGATTAGAGGAAATGGATGAACGGGAACGTGGTTACCTGATCGTCCCTTGACGCGCTTCGACGCCATGACCAATGTCGCATCGGGCGTGTAGAGGTCGGCATATGCTTCATGCGCGTTGGGGTCGTCTGTCACGGCGTAGAAGTTCTCGAAGTACGCCTTGTATGCGGGGTCGAAGGGGATGGAGGGGTATGAGGAGGCGTAAGACGTCATATTGAGGTTTGTGAGTTGAGGAAATCGAAGAGAGAATAATTTGCCAGAGGGTATGGGACTGTGGGTGTGACCATCTTGTAGCTTTGACGGATAGGAGCGCGTCGGAAGTGCATGATGGGACCTCGGATGTGTACCTGGGTGACTAGGTTCGTTTCAGGGATAGTGGGGTTGGTGTTGAGAACATCTTGTTCCCGTTTTCTTTACTGTTTCTTCTATCAACTTTTAACTTGCATAGTCTGTATCTCGAATATTAGATAACCCCTTCGTACGTTTGTGGACACCCGTCATTTTCCATCTAGTCCGCATCTCCACTAGTTCTCATATATTCGAATTACTTCACGGAGAGCAACATCAATCCAACATCAATCTCAATCATGAACAACGATCAGCATACGCCTAATGCGAGGTGTCATAGCAAAGAACAGACAGTCGACCTAGTACAAGCATGGAAAGTAGAACATGTCAGTGCATGGACAGTGTAAAAGAGAATTTATGGACATGGTTTTCAGACATCTGGACTCTGAACACAGAGCGAAGCAAGGCACCACCACCCACTCGCAAATCCCCATCCCAAATCCAAGGCATCCCCAGATACAAGCCAGCCAGAAACCGCGATGAAAGCCGAGAGCCAAAGCCGATATACATCCCCCCCCCCCCTCATCCCCCACACAACAGCGGATCCCGATCATAAAAGGCCCCAGATAGGGACTGACCCGATCCAAACAACCCATTCTTCCTTCGAGGGGCTTATACGTAGAGAAGTCTACGGTGGGTAAGATGCAACCTGGCCACGTCGCAGTTGGCAGCAGGAGATGGTCAAAACCCAAGGGGACGGTGAGTGGAGTTTGCTGTTACTTACCGATCACTGCAACATAATCTTCGGGGATGCGGTGGGAAGGCTGGGCATTGGGATTAGAGCGGAGTAGTAGGCACAGTGGAAAAACGTAGGGGGCCTTTTTGTTACGGATGGTGGGGTTCTGCAGGGCGACGAAGGTGTGCAGCAGTGCTTTCTGCTATGAACTATCGAGTCTATTCACACGTACTGACTGTGCGTTCTAGTAGAAGTTGACACAACGAGCCACGTACGCACGAGGTGTGCTACTACAATCACATTATTTCCATAGTATCATGAGAGTGCTGTTCGATTGGGATTCCATTCAACCAACTATATATATTTACTCTACCGAGTCCTAGTCCAAAACCATGTGCAAGTTGCACAAACATAGCAAGCGAACAGTCCCATATCCCAAATGTCCGCACCCTCACCAAACGCCTAGAAGACTCAACCCAGAGTCCTCGATTCGCCAGCATAATAATTCCGTGGCATCCAAAGCCGTAGTTGGTGGTCTGAAAAACAGACCTCAAGGACCAGGAGTAATGAGATAAACGCCATGATATGCATGCATAGTAATGATAAAGTAGAACACAAAAAATCGAGGTCTTTTCCGACCCAAGTCCACATTGATCCAACCCCCCGCCTCACCAGCACATACTTACCGAAATCCCCAGGCAGGGAAGACACCACCTCTCACGCTCTCCAGTTTCAAGCACTGGTAAGGACTGCTTTGAGGATCGTAATACAGACCCTCAAGGCTCCCGTCACTACGCTTCAGACACACATAGTAGAACCCCGAAATGGTCAACCCACACCCCGAATCATCGAAGCTAGCGCCGTGTTCGCCATCCTGCTGCCAGTAATGGTTGCTACTCGACGTGGGATAATTTCGGCGGGAGGAGGTGGTAGAGTGAAAGGATTCGTTTGTGGTGGGACGAACGGAAAGATCAGAGAAGGAGCTCGGGGGCTGGACCGGGTCGGCGGTCGAGCGGTTGAGAGATTTGACGAAGCAGCGTTCTTTCCAGCGCATCAAGATCCACTCGCGATTTAATTCCTCGGTGAACCACTTCCGGCTCGTGAGTTTCTTGACCAGTTCCTCATCTGTGTACTTCTGGAACGGGGGTAGTTTCCTCCAGTAGGTGGCATCGTTGAGTGCGCTCGATTTAAACGACTCGGTGAGTAGAGTGTGCTGGTTGAAATCCAGAATCTCACCTTCGAGGTAGGTCGTGATGGAGGAAGTCCGCGAGGGCGGGTGTATCCCCTCGATGGAGCTACTGAGGACCGATTGATGTGAGTGAGGATGCGAAGGTACGTTGTAGGCTTCCATTGTCGCGGAGAGGGACATTTTGCTGTAGTCTACGGCATGGATGGTGACCTTTACTGGCCATCTATCCTGCTGCGGGGAGTGAGAGTGAGATGTTGCAGTCTCAGCAGCCGAAGAGAGCGTGCTTCGTCGATTTGGGGGATTGTAGGTATGACTTAGCCATGGTCGGGAGGGGGGCTCGAAGAGCGTAGATGTCAGGGACTCGTTGTTGCGGAAGCGGTAGAGAGTGGTGTTTGCGCCAGGGGTTGCGGATGCAGTGGTTGAAGTGACGGTGGTAGCATGCTGGTAGCCTGACAAGACGGCACCCGGCGCAAGCCAGGACGTCTCGGCGGGGGGCAGTAGTCTGGAGCTATCTAGAAGGAAATCGGCCGACTGTTCGGGAGTGAAGTATTCCTTGCTCAAGAAGCCCGCATCGAGGGCACAGATCAGACTGTCGTCTATGTTGCTCGCGTACCGTATCCGAGAGAGGTACTTGATCGTCTGCTCCAGCAGCGGCGAAATGGCGGGTGGCGCACTGCCCGAGGGGCGGTCGAGGTAGCTCCGGCGATATGAATCCACGCGCGCCATCACTTCGCGGTCCCGCTCCAGCCGGCGCTCCTGGCGCTGTATGTCAGCCTGGCCGTTGAGAATGCGGTCGCGGTCCCGCTCCAGCGTTGCTCGGCGCTGTAAGTCAGCCTGGCCGCCGAGAATGCGGTCGCGGGTCTCGAGCTGCCTGGCGGTCGCATCTCGGTCCGCACTGCGCTGCATGTGGTCTCGAGTGCGGGCAGAGAATCGGGGGTGTCGTCGCACAGACTGCAGCATTACCGCGGACCGCAGCGCGCTGTCTGCCTGCGACGGCGAGGGGGGTAGGGGCGACGAGCGCGACGCCCGCATGCGCCGCTCGCGCTCCGTGTCCAGCTGCGACCGGCCCAGCACTCTCAGGATCTCGTGGTGCGTGTGAGGCTGCTCTCGACGCAGCTCGGCCAGGATCTGGTCGAGCTCGTCCTCGTCGTCGGCCTCATTGGTGGCGGGCGACCAGTCGTACAGGCTGTTTTGGCTCGGGACACGGTCGCCATACGCCGCCGGAGGGTCGTTGATGCCGCTCAGCCGGCTCATGACCCGACGCAGCCTCTCGAGGGAGGACAGCTCGTCGCGGTGACGTTCCAGCAGGTGCAACCGGTGCCGGGACCTCTCCACCCTCCACTCCTCATGCTCCTGGGACGCGCGCAGATATCGCAGGCTGGCCTCGCTGGCGTCGTCTTCGGCCTGCGTGGTTAGTGTCGCGGCCAGGTTGAGGACATCTTGATTGACCGGGCTCTCCAGCTCGTGCAGCGCAGAGAGATAGGACGGGGGCGTGCCGGGGGCAGCGGCGGTGCCGGCCGGGTCCTGCGCGAGCAACGGCGTCAGCATGTGCACTCGGAGCTGCAGCCCATGGCATCGTGAGCCGGGCGAGGGGACGTACTGCGGCGGGCACCACGGGCGGGCTGGCGCTGCGAGAGTTGGCGGGCGGCATCGCGGGGAATGCAGGCACACGCGCGCGCGGTGCAGAACGTCGCCGTCGACGTCGCCGTCAACGTCGCTGTGGCTGTGGCTGTGGCTGTTGCTGTCGCTGGCGCTGGCGCTATGTGCAGCAGACAGGCGCAGGCAGCATCGTTGGCCGGCGATGATGATGAGGATGGGATGGGGTGCAGTCTACGCCTTTGATGGAGGGATGTTCTTCGAGCGGGCCGAGAGCCAGACAGCTGTGACAGAAGGCCGGCTTAGCCTGAGAGGGCGCCCGGCTTTGTCAACCTCCCCGTAGTACCAGCCTTCTCCGCTCCGCCAGGCCCGCGTTGAAACACTCGCAAACGTCGCAGCAATCAGCGCGCGCCACCTCTCCCAGGTGCCCGAGTACGAGTCCGCGCAGCCCCCAGACGTCGCAGTGGGAACGGCCGCTCCCGAGTCTCTGGCGCAGCAAAGATCCGCAGAGCCGCAGGGAGCCAACCCAAACGCCCCGTCAGCTGTCACTCGGGAGCGGTGGGCAAGATGCGTGTCTGAATTGGTCAAGTTTTGTTTTTTTATTAGATTTAAACTGCCTATAGTAGAAGCATGCTTCAGTCCAGCATCTGATTCACTCCGCCGGGGAGTGCTTCTTCTAAGACTCAGTCCTGAAGAGTAGGAGATGACCCTACAGTCCCTGCGTTCTCGGTCTCTCGAGCAGACGGTGGAACCAACAGCCCGCGAGTCTGTCAGCATGCGTCCTCCGCAAGCAGAAGACGGCATTCCTGAGAGCCAGAACCGCCACGGGCGGAGTCTGGGCTCGACCCTGGGCTGCGCTTCCACCGTCGGCCAAATCCTCCTCCTGCGCAGGGACAGTCGATTACACCAACATCGCAGATGCGTGTATAACTTTTGCCGCCGCCTCCCAGCCTGTCCTGCTGGCACTCAATGCCAGTCTGAGGAGACGTGAACGTAACCGCGTCCAATCATGAGTGGGCATGCCATGCTCAATCAAGAGATGCCAGCCGTCCAATACGACATTAAACAAAAACAATCCGAGTGTGCCCGCCACAAAGCCGTGAGGCTGTATCCGTCTTTAAAATGCCCGACATGCAAACCTCCCAGAGATGCAAACATAGAGAAAAGACCAGGTCCGGCCACTTGGATGCACAAGCCACAAAGGAAATCGGAAAAAAACAGACGCTCGCTAAAAAAACACATGACAAGACGAATCGGATATCCAAGGAAATTTGTACGGGAGAAGAAAGTCGCTAAAATCGATGAAACGCCGTCCCATGCTGTGGTATGATGTTGGTGAACATCACTCATGCGCGTCGCATATCGTATCATGTCGGGCGTCGCAAGGTTGTGCGCATCAACCTTGGTGCTGGAGGAAGGACAAGGGGACTGGCCAGGTCCGCGCTTCCCAGGTTTCGACGAGGGACAGGTACCACAGGACTGCTCGTTCGCCTAGGTGAAGGCAGCATACTGTGGTTGGAATCCCGTGTCCCATCCGAACCCACCACCGTATCCACTGTGCACGGCGCTTGAACCACATTGCTGGGCAAGCACGCTGGGAAGTGGGAGGTAAGGGATCGGTGCAGTGGCCTGGGGCGGGCTGTTGTAGTACTGGCTCGTGGTGTATGGTTGGCTAAACGAGGGCGTCGGCGACGGCAGCTGGATATCGTTTAGGCCCATTGTACTCCAGAACGATGGTTGCGTTTCACCGCAGGTCGTAATGGTTGGGCTCGGGGTCGATGGAACCACTCTCCACGATTCGACTGGAGCAGGATGGGGCTGCGAGATGTGATGTCCCGGGTGCCACCAGTTCGCAGCTCCCGGCGAGCTTGGAAGGAGCGGTGCTGGTCGGACGACATCGACGATCCTGGGTGGAGGAGGGAGCAACGGGTGGAATAGTCCCATGATGGCGCCCTTGACGTCCTCGCCTCGTCCTTCGAGCAACTCACCAGCGCCCTCTTCCTCGAGTCCTTCCAATGCGTGGACACCAGTCCGGAAGACGTAGCGGTTGACGGACTGCACAAACTCATCCTGAAGCTTCTTCAGCTGCATTTCCTTCTCGGCCCAGTTCCAGGTGCTGGCAGCCACGTCGACCGAGTAGATGTCTTTGTGGTACTCGATAAGCGCCTCGATGGTCTCGGGCGTGAGCTTGAATGCAACCTCATGCTGTGAAACCATGTCGACGTGGACGATATATGCCTCGATATGGATGAGCTGATAGTTGAACAGCGCTTCGACCAGCGGGTTGGAGTCCCTTCGCAGTTCCGAGTCGGGGGCCTTGGGTACCATGATGGAGGAGAGCGACCAGATGGCGTTCTTGCCGGACAGGGTTTCGGTGAGGCATCGCATGTGCTGCTGCACGCTGTTGAGCGGGCGCTTGACTCGGTTTATGCGCTTCAGCGTCTGGGTTAACCACGGCTCGACCTTTGAACTGAGAACGACGTTGACATTGGACCGGGGCGCAAAGGCGGCGGCGGACGCTGGTAATAATTGGATGGGCATTATGGGTGGCGTGGCGATATACGCGGCGGCGGTATTATATGGGACAGCAGTATCAAGGCAAAGAAAGAACAAAAGAAAGGGAAAACGATGTCTCGGACGCAATTAGGTCTTTGCGAATTCGCCTTGGGGGTTTGAAGAGAGACGAGAAGGGGACGGACGAATGAGGAGGGGAGAAGGCGAGGGGAGAGGTGAGGGTAGAGAAGCTAAGGGCAGAGGGTGCGATGTTCCTTAAGAGCGCTGACTTGGGACGATGCTGGGCCGGCCGGTGTGGCCACAGAGCTCGGCAAGGGTATCATGCACACTGCCCCGTTTGGACGCACTGCGCAGTTAGCTTATATATCGTGCATATCGCGACGATGCAGCTGCAGGTCTAGTCGGATGCACGCTGACCGACCGCCACGGCGACCGCGCTGCCCACGCCCGTTGAAGCGCGTGGATAGGCGGATGGGGGCGCGGCCAAAATTGCGCTGAGGGCATGGCTGCAGGCCAGCGTGAAGGCGGAGATGAAAGCAGCGTGTAGACGAGAGGCGTCTCATCAGCCGCGGGCGTGGAGACGGCAGAGGCAGAGGGGGAGCGCTGCAGCAGACACTGGCCATGGGAGCTGAGGGCGGCCGCCTTCGTGTTGGCGGGCGGACTGGCGGGCGGGCAGACTGACGGTGCAGAGCGCCCTGATCTGAGCAGAGACTGCGCAGAGACTGCGAGGCCACCCAGATACACGCCGCACGCGAGCGCCACGCTGCTGTGCCCGTGGGACTGCGCTTGCTGCTGGGCCTCGAGCATCGTCGTTGCGATGCTGTGCCCCCCCCCAGCGCATTCGAGAAGCCTTCTCTCGACGTCCAGGACGAGGGCGCACACACGCCGGGCTTCGTGCCGCATTGGGCCGACGCGGATGCAGAAACCTGACGGCGGATAGAGTGCGGCCTAGGGGGTGTCTCTGGCGGGCGAGCAAAATGGCCGTCGTGGGAAGCAGACGTCGTCGTCTTGGAGCCACGACAGGCCGACGTTGCTTGGGACTAGAGATGGGGGAGAAACAGCAAGCCCAATCAGCGCAGCCAGCAGGGGTGCGGGTCAGGATGGCCGTCGCCTGGAAACGCCTCTTCTCATGTGATCCTCAGTCCTCAGACAGGTCCAGAAGAACAGCAGTAGCTTCGGCGCGTGCTGAGGGTGCGCAGAGAGCGTCTGCTACACCTCCTTCATCTCTCCACGACGCCTCCCCACGCCCTCGCGGGCGACCGACCACAATCGCCATGCGCAATTCGCAATCCGCAATTCACAGCAGCCGAGAAACATGGAAGATTCTGCTGTGGCTGTGCGTGCGCGCGCCATGGCCGTGATCGTCGTCCCGGCGTCGCCTCTGCCGACGTCCCCAGCTCGCTCCTCTCGCGCGATCCGGCTCGGAGCCAAGGCCTTCCCACATTCCAACGTAACCTGCTTTTCCTGGTAAGACGGCGCGCCCGCCGCCTGCTAACAGGAGTGCCGTTTCTGGCTCTGTGGGGGCATGGAGGCCGCTCAGTGTCTGCATAGACTGGCCGTTTCAATCGCCCTCCTCCCCTTTCGCCGCCGGGCGCCGAGTGGAGCGACGCATCTCCAACTGAGGCAGCAGACGCGGATTGCGCAAGTCTTGACGACCTCAGCGACCCCGGATCCGCCTATCGTCGACCCATATCAGCGGTTCTATCGATAGCAGCCCACCCGGCCGTGTTTCACAATCTGCATAGGCGACCCCGACGCCTCTCAGCCGGGCTCGCAACTGCGCCTCACAGCAGACGACTGACGACGGGACGTAACCCCATCCGAGCCCCGGGTGTGGCGGCATTCGTCACTCGCCTGTCGCTGTTTCGCTGTTTCGCTGCTTGTCTGGAGAAAGATTTCCCCACGACGGCGCTCGGTCGATCGTGCATCTCCAGCATGAAGTCGAGCACTGGCCCTTGCCGCTTTGGGCCGCCCTCAGCTCGACATGGGTGGGCATCCAAACCGGATCTCGCCATCAGGTGGTGCCCTCTGAGCCGACAAGAAGCGGCCATGTCCAACCCAACTCAACATAGCAGGCCTCGTCCCAACCGCGTCCTCACAGATCAACCTCTTCGAACGCCCGTCGTCATGGCCAATGAATAGACGTGCAGGTAAACATTCTGTCGCCGTTTCAGAATCTGCTGGTGGGAGTCACGGCTGCATACCCGCAATGCGCGCTGCATGCACGGCAACGTGGACCGTGGTGACTCACCATCGCGAGAAGAACTTGTTGAAGACGTAGCTTGGTGCTTTGCGCCCGATCACCTGAGGTACGAGTTGCTGTTTCTTCGTTTCTTGTCTTTCTTGTTTCGAGGGCTTTGGGCTGCATTCTGCTATTCTATTTTCGATCTTCACTGCATGTCAATCTCACACGCACCCAATGTTGTTGCGTCCCGCCAGCCTGAGTTGCACATTGGAGGACGTTGGACGGACCGGGTCACGAGCTTCGCGACCGCCAAGATTGTCAGCTTGCCTCCGAATGCAGTACTTCGATCGTAGTCTCGAGTACGCCACCCGATATATCCTGGAGAAGAGACGGGTCGCAAAAGTCGCGCAGTCTCGTGCCTCCCATCCAGCCTGCATATCTGGGGCACCTTCATGGAGCATCACATCCAGTCGACGATGATTTTACTTGCGAGAAAGCTCTTACGCGTCATGCGTCGACATCATGGCGCAGTCGGTCGCCGATGATCAAGTTCTCTCCTCTTCCCTGGTTGCAAGATAACGATCACGATCACGATCTGACCAGGTTTCGGGTAGCGATTCAAACTTTCATTCGAGAAGAGCAAGTGCAGACGAGAGAAATCGACCGTGCTAGAGAGACGGGAATGAGGTAGGACGAGTGTATATTGGATTAAGATTTTCTAAACCGTAAGCTTAATCCTGCCCAGTGAGCAAGTGGCGAAGAACAATATTCGGGCCATTTCTGCGACCTCGCTTTCTATCTGCAGCCCACAGCACGCAATGCAAGCTGAGAGCAAGGAAGTATCATTTCCTTTACAGCCAACGAATTGGTGCACCAAGTCGCTCTTGTTTTCATTCGCTTTATTCAAAATTTCAACAACACGGGCAATATTGGCGGCATTTACACTGTCGAGCCTTATCGGCCTTCATTTTACTCTACCCGTTGACTTACAATCTCAAATTACTCACTGGTCTTTCCATCCCCCTACTAACTCAACGGCACACAAGTGGAGAAATGCCCATTCGGGCTCCATTTTGCAGTCAAAAGAGTACTGTGTAGAGTCGTGGAGATGAGAGCAATTTCATATCGAGAGGGGATGTGGGCGCCAGACCCATCTGAACGATCGAGGTCTGCAACTCGAATTCGTGCACCCGGCCATTTCGTGCTCAGAACTGTTGATATCTCCTCGGGTATTGCGAAGCGTACATCCCAACTATTGCCTATTCTCTCGCTCGAGCGACAGAATAGTGCGTGTTGCCTGCCGGTCCTTCGGCTGGGCTTTGCAAAATACTAAATTTAAATCGAGGCGGGACGCAAGAAGGCCAATCTTCCCCCTATTCTAGCCCTCTGTGACGGTCAAATATAATCTTGCAACTTCCAATTTTCGTTTGCGTTGCCTTGCCTTGCTTGTGACAATTGGTATATATGGAATACAACTCACGGCCTACAAAAAAGAAAGAAAGTAAGTAATAAACCTCTTTCAAGCGGTTCGAACCTTCCACCTTTACCCCCCCAAAAAGAAGCCCATTGCCTCCCGCCGTTGCCAGTGGGAAGCCATACGCGTTGGTCCATTGAGGAACATTTTCCAAGGAAAACTATCCGCAAGGCATATCCCTAACTGACCCATCCTTCTTCAGAAAATTCTTGGGGACAGGTGTCGTGTTAGATTGCCCTGTGCTCAACACTGGCGGTTCTTTTAGAACCCAAACAATTAGTAAAAGACTAAATAATCTAGAAGAACTGTAAATTGTAGAATGTAGAGACGACTTGATTTATATAGAAGAGAAGGTATTTGTAGTTGCGTAGATGATGGGCTCGGAAAGATATCTACAAGCCCTAGAGACGAGGCGGAACTTGTCGATATCATTTCTGTTTAGCACTTCGAGTATGAGACGGAGCACGCCGAGAGGTGGGTCAAAGAGGCAGGGCACCATGAGGTGCGAATGAGAAAGTTGGGAGAGTAGTGCGGGCAGATATTTCGAACGGGGGCGCTGGTTACTTGTAGATGTGTTGTGCCCTAGGGGAAACATGGGTATTGGCTGCTTCTTGCTCCAGCTAGATTGGGGCATGTATGAAGACTTTCCAAGGTCATTTACACATCTGAACTAGACATTTGCAGAACTACACTACGGCCACGAGCTCATTTATACTTCGACACTGTGACTGCTTAGACACTCTTCTTTCGTTGATGTCCCTACAGAGCTCGGCATCCCAACAGCCGTTTCCTAGTATTAAATCGTCCTTGATACACTCGGTCGTCAAATAGTCCATATATACACATTGACTTTATGTAGGTTATATCTTTCCTTTCCCCGTACACCTCGCCCATGAATTTCAATCGGCTCTCGGCCTGAATCTGGTATTAAACTCCGACTGCCTCACAAACCACGCATTGTGTGTCTTCCACTCGCGCTCGGGATGGTCGAGTTCAATCTGCAAATCGTCAGCACAATCCTCAAATCACACTTCTCGGCCAAAACACAACTTACCTCGAAGCGTCTCAAAAAGCTCGGCACCAGCTTATACACCTCCAACAAGCTCACATTCCTCCCAATACATGTCCTTGCTCCGGCACCAAACTGGAACATGGTCGCCTTCATCTCCTTGAGCTGAGAAGGTCCAGCCTCGATCCACCGCTCGGGCCTAAACACATCGACGTCCGCGCCGAAGACTTCCGGCCGGCGGTGTAGGACCCACGCATTGCACCCGACGATTGTGCCGCCGGGGATGAATTCTCCGAGAATGTCTATACCCTGGGGCGGCACGATGCGCTCGAGGATCAGGCCCGCGGCTGGGTGCACGCGGAAGGACTCTTGGATCACGGCGTCGAGGTACGGCAGCTTCTGGGACTCGGCCCAGGACACGGTTTTATTATCCCGCGATTCGATGGAGCCGTCCGCGACCGCGTCGTCCAGCTCCTGCATCAGCTTCTTATACACCCTCGGATGCTTGAGCAGAAAGTAGAACACGCTCGACAAGCTGATGGCCGTAGTCTCGCTCCCCGCAAACACCATGCTCACGCACGACGTTAGGATCCGCGTGTCGTTCATGAACTCGGGGTGGTCGTGCGTCGCTTGAGCGAACTTGGATAAGAGGTCTACGCCCCGCGGGTTGGCCTCGTCCTCGGATAGTCCAAAGGCTTTGATCTTCTGGATCGAGCTGAAGCGCTCCGCGGAACGGGTTTGTGCAAAGAGAGTTACCGGGAAGACGGTGTTGGAGAGGCCGATGCGTTGCATGAAGAGGCGGATGGGGTTCTTTTCGAGAAGGAGGTCGAGGATGGGCATTTGGCCGATCTAACACCAGGTTCAAATATCAGCAAGGAGATATAGGTGTAATGTGAGGTGTTTGCCACGTACCGGCCCCGCATAACTCAAAAACTTGTTCAAAAATGCAATAATCCCATCCACGTCCCTATTCTCCTCCACGAACCCCAATCTCTTACTCCAAGTCAAATCTCCAATAACATCAAACGCAAAGTACTGCAGCCACTGGCTGAAATTGCAGGTCCGACCAGAGCTTGCATAGAGCTCCTGCGTCTTGTCAAGGAAGACGCCCAATGTAGAGGAGACGAGAGGCTCGTAGTTGACCAGAGAGGACATGGCGAAAGCATTGTTGACGCAGCGCCGATATTTCGCGTGGTAGTCTTCGTCTACGGTCGAGAAGAGGGATTGCAGGCGATGGCCTTTGGAGACGGCATTCTGAACGGGGTAGAAATCCGACTATAATTGCGACCCAAATCAGCTCTGATCTCAACCCCAACTCAACCCCACCCCTCCAAAAATACAACTCACCTTTACCATCCCCTTATTTAATCCATAGATGACCTTAATGGCCTTCGGATCCCCAAAACTAAGCACATCTGGCCCTAATCTCACGATATCCCCGTGCTCGCGGTGCAAGCGTATGATAGTCCATTCGTGGGCCCGCCCCCAGACGTCGAAGAAGCGCCACCAGTTTGTGTAAGCTGCGAGCCAGGGGCCGGGGTATTTGTGTAGGCCTTTGTAGAATTTGTTGGACAGGAGGAAGGTAAGGAGGGCAGAAATGAGGACGAGCGGCCAGTAGTGGAGCAAGAGGGGGAGGACTTCGTTGAGAAGCATGGCTGGCTAAATTTGGGGGAAATGCGGGCGGCGGCGCTACGTGTTGAATCGACGCGGCGGATACCTACAGGATCGCGAGCAGACGGAGGAACGAGCAAACAATTCAATCAAATCGCCACAGCTGCAGCCGTAGCTGCCTTTAAGAGCAGGAGAAACACAACAGCCGCACGCTTCTTGGTTATCCGTCTGCCATTGCCGTTGCCGTTGGACGGCGTTTGGATTGGGCATAGTAGTGGCGCGAGCAAGTTACGATGCGTGTCGGCAGTTGGGGATTTGGACAGATGCAAACGATGGAGCGGGCGGCACGCAGCGGAGATTATGCTCCTCTCTGAAAACGGAGAGGTGGAGATGCGATGCGATGCGACTTCCCCGTGCTTGGCGTGTAATGATGAAGGGAATGCGCGGGGATGGATAGATAGCGGGGTCTATCAGCTATCCCTCTTCCCTCCACGATGCCCGCACGTCGAAATCCATCGTCCTCAAAGACAAATTGCTCGTTCCTCCATCTCCTCCATCTCAAAGCAAGCCATCGAGATGACGCCTGGCCAGTTAGCTTGTTCCCTTCTCCTTCCTAGTTCGCCCTCCAGAATCGTCACTACTACGGCTTGGTTGCTTGGTTGAACACTTGCGTTGTCGTACCTCGGGGTTCGGCCACATACACACCAATACGTACCCCACAAACTCGACGACACGAGGCCAACGGCGCGCCATTGATGTGCGCTCGTAACTGCCGGGCGTGCACTAAGCGGACGGCCGGCCGAGATACCTCGATAACACAGCACGCCGCTTCACGATGCTGTCGGCAGTTGGGGTGCGCTGGGGAAAGGCGCTAAGGTCCGAGTTACGAGCGGATTCGGAGCGGGGCGATTGTAGGGAGTGGGTTGGCGAGTGGAATCGGGGAATGTGTTTCAGGTGAGAAATCGTGCTTTGCTGCCTTGCATTCGAGTAGGATAGGTGTGAATCAATCGAGTTAGGTTTACTTTCGGGCGAGCAGACGTCGGAATGGCCGTGGCCAGCCCATTCATTCCAGGTGGCCACAATACCCGTCGCCTTCGGTCTGCGAGCAATCGTTTCAGGCAAAAATCATTATAGCCAATACAACGGGATGTAATAGGCGTAAGGCATCGCTGGCACTTTCTTACATAATTACTTGCACGTCCTGCTCTTTGCCTGGATTTGGATTCTCCCTTACAGTAGAACTTCTAGCTACAAGCTTTCATCGCCTGAACCGGTGAGAATCGCTTGCTTCGCTTGCATTACGCGCAAGGCCGGGTCGGCAGCCTTTGAGGGCGAGTAGGTAGTGGAATGGTTCCACTGTAGGTCGAAAGGGTAGATATATTCCGCTTTTCTCTGTTCCGCAGAGGTAGGGCTCTCATCATAGCTTTTCTTTCCAGCCTCATGTGCGGTTTCCCTGAATTCAAAATATATCCACTGGCCATGGAAGAGTACTCGATCGCACGTCAAAGACGTGATTTCCACGGTAAGCCTTCTCATAGCCTGTCGTCAAGTCTATCAAACTTGGACTGAAAACTCGTAGAAGCCCTTCCAACGCCTCTCTCACAAACCAGATCGCTCGCCGTGAGACTCCGCCCCGACCTCCCCCGTAAAACCACAGCAACTTCTCATCTGCCATCCACATTGCTTAAGAAACTCCCATCTGAAGTCCGAATCCTGGTCTGGGAGTATGTTATTGGTAATCAGAAAATTCACATCGTCTCCAAATTCGGACGGCTCGGCCACGTTGTCTGTAACGCCGAGTACTGGGCTGACAATCGAGCCGAGAGGCCTGGACTGCGGGCTTCGTCGTACATGTTTACCTACGGAAGCCTGCCGATGACGAAGCAGTTGGCTGATTGGAGCTTATGTGATCTTTTGAGGACATGTCGGCAGATGTGCGTTGCGATTCCCCTCACCAAAACCCTTCCCTTCTTACTTAGTACAAAGACATGAGTATTCCTTAGGGGAAATTCCACGCAGTGTAGACAACAGGATACAAAGATCAGTGTAGCTATACAGAACACTGCTGTATCTGCTAGATAGGCCTTTACCCTCCTAATAGTGAAATTACGAAGATTAAACAGTAGTAATCGAAGACTGATGACAAGACAGATACACCGAAGCCCTCCCCATCCTCTACACAACCAACACCTTCGCATTCTGGGATCTGCGCGTGCTCGACATTTTCAAATCCAGCATCCCGTCCGCCCGCTGGCGCACCATCCGCTCCGTCGAGATCTACGCCATGTTCTACCGCCACGAAGACATACCCGCTGCATGCGAAGCCCGCAGCTCGCTGCAACTCGAAGCCTGGCCCTCTGCTGCATCTGCTCTTGGCCTCCTTCCCGATCTCCGCCATTTGAGGATCTGGATCGCGAACCCGTTTTATCTGGACCAGAAGTATTTGGACGGGGATAGGACGGGCTTGTATGCTGCCGTGCGCGCCTTTTTGCTACAGTGTAAAGGGGTGGGAGTGAGGGGGGGTTTGGAGGTCGTTTTACCCGTGAAGAAGCGGGGGGTGGCGAGGGCGGCGCGCTGGAATACGTATGCGTTGAAGGGTGAGTGCGTGGTTAAGTTGGAGGAAGAGCTGAGGAGCGAGGGGTTGGATTGTAGGGTGTGCGTTGGGGATATTGAGGCTGAGGAGGAGGATGTTGAGGAGAGGCTGAGGAAGACCAGGGTCTGTAGATGACTCTATGTAGCGTTAGAGGTAGCCCTGGAGGACTCGATGGACACGATGAGCATCAGCCACGATGATATTCACCTTTTACCCGCTCTGCTTTTATGGACGATGCTAAGGGTAGCTAGGACATTCGAACTTTTCGAACGATGGAGAGATTGTATTGATTGTTTTACTTTGTCTCATCATCGTGAAGGAAAAAGGAAAGCTTGGCCATGTAGTTTGCAGCCCAAGAATCTGGAACATCGATCGGTCAATGACACTTATCGCCCTCAGCGCTTTCTCGGTTTCTCATAAGTCTTGGTGCTCGCCTACTATCGGAGTTTCCGGGCTGTGTTCGTGTGGTGCTTGTGCTCCTTGCTATGCACTTGCAGACCAATGTGCGTCCCCCTTCTCTTCTTCTTATGGTAGATTCATTGTTCTCGGGCATCGAAAAGCCGTCAAAATTGTACTCAATGAACATGTTGAATTTCACTAAGCCTTTTATTTTCAGTTGATTTTACTTGGATATCCCTCAACAATCATCTCGGTTCTCCATCCGCTCAGTCGCAGTCTGTGCCGGCCCCCCAGAGCCAGTGTACACTCGCGGTCGTTACATCTCCGCGACTGGAAGTGTGGCCGCATGGCTACTCCCCATTCTATTATGGGAATGCATCCACCTCATGCTTTCATGAGCCCCCAAATCTGTGTAACTACCGACAAATCCCCCAGCCAGATATAAGTTTTTGGGACCGTGGTATACCATCAGGTGTAACTTCAACTTCCAGTATAGGATTTCCCCAGAAACTTTGTACACGGACGGCATTTTCAAACTACAGCTTAATGACTCCTCGGACGAGAATGGAAGCAAGGCACCTGACTGGGAACTACAAGGCATAAAGGATCTATCTATCATACTTGCTGGGAGATCATCGAATCGTACTACGTCACAGGGCACGATTTGGTTTTGGTCGGAAAGCTTTCTCTTAAAGCTCGCAATAGATAATCATTATATTGGAAGAGGAAATAACTCAGGGGGGAGAACTAAGTCACATGGATTGAGTGAGCTTGCATTGACGTACTCGGGCTTTTCGGACGGCCAATTCCAGAGGCCTTCGTTCATTGCCTTTTGGGGCTTCGTTGTACGTATTTTGGAAGTACCCAAAATTATCTAGATGCCCGCTTATCTATACAGCATATTTCTACCTCAGCGAAGGGGAAACTTTCAGCAGCCTAGTCAAGTAGTTGATCTTGTCCTACAAAGGGCAGTATCAGCAGTATCTCAGACACTGCAACGCATCACCTCGATACCTCTCGCGCGAGATTCCATCCTCTTTAAATTCCAGCTCCGCCCTCATAAGCGAATCCTCATCTCGCAAACTACTTCCCTCATCATCCCTCGCACTCCAAATCTCCATCAGTACCCTTCAATATCCCCCCATCCCCCCAGCTCCAGCAATGTAGACGCCCTTGACGCACCTCCCCAACCGCGCCATCGGTACCTCGCAATACCCATCCCGCGGTCCAACCAATGAGCGCACACGCATTATTACCCCGCGCTCCTCTTTGCAGCAAGTCCTCGCGAGATGCAACGCCCCCGTCATCCACGACCCTGCTCTCGCAATTCAGAACTCTACACAAGAAGAAACGGCGGGAGTGAAGGGCAGGATCACGTGGAAGGAGTCATATGGGAGGGTCAGAAAGAAAGTATAAAGCTCAAGTGCAACGGCTAGGAGCTTATTATTTTCAAACTTCAAACCCACCATTTCGAGTCACTTATCCGGATCCGATTGCATTGATAGATCGAGAAGTCGAGGCCAATCCTTCACCATGTCCTACCCCAAGACCGCCGTGAACAAACTCGGGCGTCTCGCAAAACGAGGTACATGACTTCCAACCATCCCTCTCTTCGACCCCCATCACTGCATACTAATTTCCCACCAGGCGCCTACGACTATGCGACCGTCCATACTATTCTCAACACCTGCCCCGTCCTCCATGTATCCTTCGTCGACCCGGAGCACCCCTTTCCCGTCGTCCTCCCGATGCTGGGCTGCACTGCCGACTTCTCCAACCAGGATGCCGATCCAAACGACTCTCCCCAGGACGTGTATATCCATGGCTATGTGTCTGGGCGGATTTTCAAGAAAGGGAAGGAAGCCGGCGATGGAGACCAGGGGGAGCACGGGTTGCCCGTTACGATTGCAGCATCGTACGTATACACTTTTTTTTTCCCTTTAGCTCACTTGCCTACTCTCTATCTTTTAGAATATGTTAGACACGGGATGGGAAGGAGGGAGCTAGTACAGATCCCGAAGCTGATCCGGGATCGATGAGCAGCCACATGGACGGCCTCGTTCTCTCCCTGACCCCCTTCCACAACAGCTGCAACTACCGCTCGTCCATCATCTACGGGTACGCGACGCTCGTCGACGACCCGGCCGAGGCCCTCTACGCCATGGAGAAAATCACAGACAACATGCTTCCCCAGCGCTGGGCCAAATCCCGTGTCCCCCCGACCTCCGCGGAGCTCAAGTCGACCTCCATCCTACGCGTCCACGTCGCGTCGGCGAGCGCGAAAGTGCGGACGGGCGGGCCATCGGAAGATCGCGCGGATCTAAAGAATGAAGCGGTGAGGAAGAGTGTGTGGACTGGTGTCGTGCCTGTTTGGCCACAGTGGGGTGAGCCGATTCCTGGGAACGAAAATGGGGTTGAGGAGGTGGAAGAATATATTGAGAGGTGGAGGGTGGGGGAGAATACGAAGGGGAAGGCCGCCGCGTACAAGGCTATTGAAGACGGAAAGTAAGGAGGGAAGCTGGGGGTTTAGAGGAGCAAAGCAAGGCACTAGATGCGGATCTTGCATGAAAAGACGTTGAACTAGTAAATTTCATAATTCCATCTTTTTATTCAATCCATGCTTTCATAGAATCTAGGTATCATCATACGGAGAATTGAACTTTTGGGCCTGACCACAACCGAGATCGACCGAAGCGGTGCACTATAGGAAGACCTCGAGATTGATCTCCACCGTGCTGATAGGATATCTGATAAAGTTAGCGTCGTGGGCGATGTCATATCTTGGGAGAATTCACTCACCCTAGGTCAAAGCATTTCAACACCGATGGATGAAGGATACCAAAGACGCCAATCGTATGATGTTTGCCACCAATGTTGACCTTGATTGCGGCTGAGTGACCCTTGAGGAAAGTATCATCTGGGGTTGTCAGTCAAAAGAATATTCACGCTCCTGAAGCTTACTTACCATCAACTTCTTCGATCCAGTAACCTTCGAGCTGCTCGTTCTTCAATCCATCTTCTCGAGTGATGAAAGCCGATCTCAGCATCAGCATTATCCTGTCCAGCAGACCATGCACCTGTTCGAATCCGCTCGTCTTCCCCATTATAGCTGCAGCGAAGTGTCGTTCGTTGCGAGACTTCCTCTCCTTGGTAAGATCTATGAAGCCAACATCGCTCACTTCGAAGACCTTGATCGGCACCGGTTGATGTCTGTTCGAGTTGATGGTTTTGAGCAGACCGGGTAGTAGCGAAGTTCGTACGATTTGGTACTCGGCAGTCTTCGGATTTGCAAGTCTGACAGCGGTTCCACCATTGTCTTTTCGGTTTAACCACTCGAAATTCTCCTCGTGTGAGCAGAGAATGAGTGGCATGACCTCAGTCCATCCCGCCGCTGCTGACTCAACCCGAACGATATCGGCGAGCTTGTTGATTGGAAGTGGAGCTGCGACAGCTGCCGTCTTGTTCGGATACACTCGTGGGAGCTTGTTGAAGCCATATGCTATGGCGACATCTTCCATGATGTCGGCTTGGTGGAGCACGTCTGCTCTCGATATCGGAACAGATACGTCCAATAAGTTACTGTCGGTATTGGAACCCGTCACCGTATGGCCCATGCGCTCTAATAGACTTGAGATTTCAGCTGGTGACAGAGCTAGACCGGTTACTTGATTGATATAGTCAACCTCGGCCTGCATTTCCCGCGGGCTCAGATCCGGCGTGTCTCTTGATTCATTGTTGTGCGGTGATATGACTCTGAGTGGCTCTATCGACTCTGCGTATCCTCCAAACATAGCGACGAGCACATGATTCACAATCTCTAGCTTGGTCTTGTCAAGAGCCGTGATCTCGATGAGGACGTTCTTCGTGTCAAGCGTGATCTTGCTGTGGTTTGAGTTTATGATTGGCGGCAATGATAGGACTGTTCGATTTGAATCAAAGATCACAGGGTAGACAGGCGAGTCGCGAATGATAGACAGGTATTTGCCCAAGTTTCTGTCTTTCTGCTCCTGATTAGCACTCGAAACAAGAGCCCATAGCACTCTGAGCTACCTCGTAGAACTCCATGAGTTGCTTTCCATTCATCGTCTGGGTCTGGTTCAGAGGGATGAATTCGATCTGCTCGGGCGGCAGTGCTTCGTATGTGAAAGGTCCCTTGATTGCTGTCTTTTGTCAGCTGTAGACCTCGTCATCCTTCATTCTTATACACACTGTCGAGATCGTGTGTTCCAATTGAGACCAATGTTCGCTGCCGCGCAAGATTCTGGTGCAGCTTGTCCTGCAACGCGATGAAGGAATCGTATCTTTCCTTGGTGAATTTGATGTTCCGGAAAATGACTCCAGAGCAAAGTGGCCGGATCTGCATAGTCTACGAGTAGTCAGTACTACATTCAGCCTCCCCCATCAGATATGTTCCCTACCTCCTCCTTGATTGTGAGTGTCTCCAACTCCCCAGAAGCTGGTGCGGTGAGTGTCCACTTTGGAAGCTTCTCTTTCTGCAGGAAGACCCTCAAGTTCATTGCAATCCCTTCATAACAGAGCATATCATATCGATTCGCCGGTATCTCGATCTTCAGCTGGGCCGGTTGCGCTAGGTCCTCCGGCTTCGTGCTCTGACTGGTATCCTCATCTAGTTCAAGCCCAAACTCGAAGCATAGCTCGTCGAATTCCTCGGTCGTGTATTCCTTCTCAAGTGCCTTGAGAAGCGCCGCCTTGTCTACCGATATGGTCGGCATCTTGGGCCAATATTTTCAGTGTTCGCGGAGAAAGAAGGCCGTTCGAAGTGACGTGGTGGGGTAATACGAGTGCTGTTTTGGGGGTTGGTGGGGTGGTTTTTGAGGAACAAATTTTTGTAGGGAAGTTGTTCCAAGTCTAGGAACTACTGTCAGAGCTTCACTTCACCGACAACGGGTTCGTGGGTGGAGGTATCCAGGCGGGCGTGGACGACAAATTGCTTGCAATGACTCCGAAGCCAGCGGATAAACCGCGGGCCGACATTTATACGCTAGCCTAAAGAAAAGTAGCGTTCACGCCAAGTATCATCACTGATAGTGCAATTAGTACTTCTTCGACCTCACCTAGAGAGATGTCAAAGGTGGTATGGTATCTAATTCATCTCCACAACGTACGCCCTATCTTGTGCAGATTATGTTGCAGTATGCAACCTATGAGAACCAAATGTTGAACGCCTTCCAATGCCATTCATGGAGAACTCATGTGTACAGCAAAGACTTCATCCTTCAGCCCCTCATCGCCACTCTCCACTTCCAACTAACAAGAGACTAGCCGCTGGCCCACGTGGGAGCTGTATTGACACATTTACCCCATGCATGCTAATGACAATGCTTTCCCGCACAGTTCCCTGAAAGCAAGTGCAAAATGTTGCCCTCTTCCCTTCAGTCTATGCCCAGCACATGACCCTAGGTATGATGCCCAAGAAGATAAGTAGAACATTGCGATATAGAAGAGGTGCTCCCCAGATTGAGTTTCAGATTGGTAGTTGAGTTTAATCCTTCCAATCCCAAACTTGCTTGAGGAAGTGCTCCATGTTGACTTTCTTAGCTCTCATTTCGACCATCCAAGGGTGTTCAAGCATGCGCCACGGCGTAGCCCGGCGCGGACAGTCTTTCTCAAGACTATAGATGGTTAGCACATTGTTTTCCTCTCGTGAGAGTAAATACATACCAGCACTCAATGAAGTACTTGAAGTTCTCAGACCATTTGATTCGTTGCTCTGGTTCATCCTTGAGTTTTGGAATGGGTTGTCGAACAATGTAAGTAAGAAGGTCAATGAGTCCAGCACGGGGGTTCATCTCTGTACCATCCGCAGGGAAGGGAAACCTGTGCTGTGCTACTTCTAGTAGTGTCACGCCTAGACTCCACACATCACTTGTGATGGTGTAGCTCTGTCCGGTAATCCGCTCGGGCGCCATGTAGTAGGAAGTCCCGATAAAAGTGTTGGCGTCTCCTTTTGTTCCAAACTCCCCAGATACGCCAAAATCGCAGAGCTTGACCTGTCCATTTCGGCAGAGGAGAATGTTGCTGGGCTTGATATCTCGATGGATGATGCGATGGGAGTGAAGATAGGTTAAGCCATTTAAAACGCCCTCAGCCACTTTGCCAAGTACCTTCTCTCCAGTCCGACCGCCGAGTTTCTTAACTTCCCGGTAGACAGAATCTAGAGATCCGCCCTCACAGAATTCCATGGCAATGCTAATGGTGCCCGTGCTATCGTCCATAAAAGCACCGTAGTAACGGCAGATGTGATCGCTAGCACAATTCTTGTTAAATGACAATTCGCGCACGATTTGTTTCTTGACATCGGGATCGGGATTCGTAGTTATGATCTAGTAGGGGTGGTTAGCAGAAGCCAGCAGATCTATGTGGACATCATACCTTGAGTGCAAATACCGTCTTTCCACCTTTCAATAAGCACTTTGTGACAGCACCCCCGGCGCCTTCTCCGAGACTTCCACGCTCTTCAATTAAGCCCCTGGCGCTTGCCGCTCTCCAGCTTGCATCGTCTAGATCTTCGACATCCAAAGGTCTGCCCTTCTCCAACGCCATCAGGTCCAAATCTGGGAGCGGCTGAGAGCTGTTCTCTCTCTCCATCGATGGGGCACTCTCACTTCCGCCTTGTGATATCGCTGAGATGGGGTCCGACCCTTGGTGGGGCTTTTGTAGGCCAGGAAAGCTCAAGGCGGCCGAGTAAGATGAGGCGGCCGATGTCGAGCCATTGTGTTGGAGCTCGCCAAAGCTCCCCGACCGCGAATGTGCGCTCGCATCGCTTGAGCCTCCAGCGGATAATCCTGACCCAATCTGCAGAGACCCAATTTGTAGTGGGGGAAGTCCTTTGGGATGGGGGCGGCCCTCGTGCGGGGTGTGACTGGTGCCCATAGGGGTAGCGAGACGGAGCTGTGGTGGAGTAGGGCGGGCGAGGGTCAGGCCCTCGCCGCCGCCATTGGCAACGGGCCTGGCGTGTGGAGACGGAGGGATGGAGAGGCCGAGACGGGGAGTGCGGGCGCCGCCTTGTGAGCGCCCACCTGGAATGGGCGGGCGGAGGAGGGGCGCGGGCGAGGACATGTTGGGTGGAGATATCGAGGGTGGTCCGTTGACGAAAGGTTGCATCTATATCTCAGCCGTCAACCCTTCCAGTCAACGGTGTGATGGTGTGATGTAGGTCCTAGCCACCAGGCGGGCTGGCAGTCCGGGGAAGTGAAGACGACGGCAGTCCTGGGACGAGGCGATAGGCAGAAAAGCAGCACGAACGAGGGGACGCCTGCGGAGGGGTTTGAGGTTGCACGCCAACGCTGCGTGGACCCAGCAGAGCGGATAACTGCCGTCAGCCGAGAACACTGACCGACTCGAGGGCAAATTGCTCGGGGCGAGGGCGCGGGCGGGCGAGGGCAAAGGTGTGAGCGTCTCCTGCTCGGGCGGCGGTGACGTGGGTGCACGAGGCCAGGCGGGAGCTGGGAGGAGCAGGCTGCGAGGAAGCAGGTGCTGCGAGGCAGGTGATCGCGGGCTCTGGCTCCGGGGCGGCGTCTCTATGTAGCAGCGTGGAGGAGGGAGGCAGTAGGCGACTTGAGGCTTGAGGCTTGAGCCGGTTTCAGGTGGGCGACGATGCTGTCTGAGGGGCTCGCGGCCGTGGTGGAGTGGAGCGGCGGAGGTGCGTGCGAGCACGGCCTGGCGAGATGTGGAATAGGCACAATGAGGGCTGCTTTTTCCTGCCCAACCAGCAAGTCTCGGGCAGCGCGGGCGTGTGAGGGAGCGTCGAGGGCAGCGCGACTGAGGGCGGGAGCAGCAGGCAAAAACAAAAGGCAGGAAGAGGCCAGATACTGAAGCAGTGGCAGAATTGCGGCGTAGGCAGTGGATCCAGCTTCGGCCAGACGGGGACAAGTCGCTCGCAGTCACAACCCGCGCAAGCGCTGAGGCTGCTCGTTCTTATGAGTGGGCTCCAGCTTGTTTCAAGCCCGCCCGCAACGTACACGATGCTCATTCGAGGGCCTGGTGCCATGCGCTGGAAAGGAGACATCCATACGCTGCTCCAGGTATATGGCTGCTGGCCTCTGCGCGCCCCAGCCAGCCGCCTCCACGATGGATAATCCTTACGTGGGCGACGCACCCAAATACATCATCAGGGCAAGCATCGTGCAGCAGGCCAGCCTCTCTCCAGGGCGCCGCTGCACGTCTCAGGGTAAGGCTGACCCCGAGCGGTCCCTCTCCTCGTCCCTTCGCCTTTTCTTCCGACCAGTTCCCCTGGCGTCCACGCGACAGAGCTCCGATCGCCTCCAATCCCGTCCAGTCCAGCAGACCCATCTTCAGCGTCGAACTGCATGTGTATGGCGTCTGCAGCGGCTGACGTTGGATCTGGCATCGGCCCTCGCCCACCTGCGACCCCCAAGGGAGACCGTCGAGGGGCGAAGGCTGAAGTGATGGCACACCTCCACCAACTCCGACACCACGCTATCTTCGTTTGTTTCCTGTCTCTTGGGGCCACTGGACGCCGATGTCTTCGAGACAACATGGCCACGGCGCTGCAGTTCCCAGCATCGTGCAGCACAAAACACCAGGTGAGAGCTCCATACGAGAACTTGGCAATGGCCATCCCCACCTTTGGGTTCCCCATAAACTTGGCGCCACCACTTCTCCTGTCTCAAGAAGCGCCGTCGTCACGTCACTAGCACTCGACGGTTGGGAACCTGGCCTGAAATGGACACAGGATGAGCAAACCGTCGCGCAAGCCGCATCATAACAGCGGATGTAAAAAGAGCGGGCGCTTCTGGGAATCCTCTACGCCAATGAGGTCGTTGTCGGGATGAGTAAGTGCATCAACACCCTGGACGCCCACCCCTGGAAGTCGAGCAGTAAAGTGCCGGCAATACGACAAGACAGCAGAGCCCCTCTGCAATCGAATCCAATATTAGAAACACAAGGCTTGCAGTTCTCCAATTCTGAACCCTTGACGCTAGCAATTAATTCACTGACCTCGGCAGGCTCACTTCCACCTTGACTTCTAAGCCACACCATCGAACACCATTATACTCGACGTCGTCACCTCAAATCCCTCACATCCCCAAGGCGTTCAGCCAAACATGTCATCATGGCCGGCAGTGTACGCCATGCAGCCCCTGGTCTCGCGCTGCATGCGGCACGCTACTTCTCCCTGAGGTGGCACACCTGAGCCTTGAGTTCTGTCGCTGCGCATGTCGTATAGACACGACCTGAACACGTGGGGTGTCAGTCCGGGCACTAGAGGACCCGATCAGACGGAAGCTTCTGACGCGCTCACGGACTGAGGGCTGAAGCTTGCTTTTACCTCAACACTGGGCTTGCTACAATCCTCGAGGAGTGCTGATAGCAGCGGACCGAAGTGCAAGAAAGGGGCGCAGACGTGTATGCATGCGCCGTGTCACCCGTTCTCCACGGTTCACATCCACGTCGAAATCGAGCGTACTACTTGATCTTCTCATCTAAGACATCTCTCATCACTCCCTCTTTCGGACATTGGCCCCATGGCCATTATATCGGGACGCTCGGGTATCGGTTTTGACGGCTGACTCTCATTCCCTACTGCACAGATGGGCGCACCAATACTCTCATCCCCAGCCTCGTTTTCCATCTGGTCGCCGAAGACTCGACATACACGATCCATCCAAACGTTTCAGCACCAGTCTCTCCATTTCTTCCATATCCTCTCGAGTCTGCTCAAGTCACGTTCTTTGTGTTGCTTAGCATGTGTCTCAGTCTCTCGATATTGTCAAGTCCCGCAATTCTCTACAATTGCACAACCTCGTTCCTTATACAGATGCAAGTATTGTTGTTGTAGGCGCGTAGTTGCAGCGATATGCTATGCAACAAGAATACGGGGCCGCTTTAGTGCACCCATAGTTCAATAGGGTCAATACGTGTACTGCATTATTGGTTCCTCATACTGGTAACACTCAGCTTCAAGGCTACATATACGAATATTGTCGAAATTAAATTAGAATCCATACCGACGGAACGACAGGGCTCTAACATGCCTTTCCAATACCGTGTTCGTTTCGCACCGTGTCAATTCTAGTGCAGCCCGAAGCTACCAATCTTGGAAACCATCAGTCTCTAGTGTGATCACGACATGGGTCCAATAAACATCCCCCTCACTATTGAACAGCTCATGAAGTCTGGATGAGACACCTCTTGTTTTTCGGAAACATGAGAAAATAAATGACTTGCTCCATATCATCGTCGCTAAAACCTTCCAGGCTAGAGACTTTGGCATTCGGATATGTCCGGAAGAACTTCACCGTTGCCTGGCGAAGCTCCATATACGCGAGGTGTATTCCGAGACAGGCTATGACAGTGGTCAGTTTCCTTCGCCAAAGACATGTGCTGAATTCAAGTGGATTTGGCGACCTACCTCGAGCGCCTCCACCAAAAGCCATCCATGCATCTCTCATCTCCTTTTTTGGGCTCTCCCATCTTGAAGGATTGAATCTGGTTCTAATTAGTACAAGCTTGCCAGTTTATCTCAGCAAATTGCTTGCCTCTCAGGCTCTGGAAAGAGAACGGGGTTCCTGTGCATGCTATAAGCCTGCGTCGACACCGTCACCCCTCCGGGAATCCAATACCCATCCACTTCGAATCCACCCTTTGGCACCTCCCTTGGGAGTGACGACGGCGCCGCAGAGAACAATCGTAAAATCTCATCAAGAACTTGGTTCAAATACGGCAGCTGTTTCAAATCCTCATTCGTATATCCATCCGGCAACGCCGTCACCTCTTCTACTAGCCTGGTCTTCACCTCGGACTCCCGACATACAGCCCATACCAGATATGTTAGTGTGTGTGCTGTAGTATCGCTACCCGCAACGATGTAAGCCTCTGCATTGGAAACGATTTCTTGCTGTGACAGCCCTTCCTCACCAGCTTTGAACAGCTTCGTGAACAGTGTTGGTTTAGGGTTCCAGGGATCAGCCGCGATGATATTTCTATATCGTTGAATGGACTCTATAGGGTAGTTTCGTAACCTGAGGTCTGTAGCCGAGAGGTCGCGGAGAAAGGGTAGTGGGAGCTTGGTCGCGAGTCGCATGAGTGTGGGGAAGGCGATACGGAGTCCTCCGACGGCTAAGCGTGGAGAGAAGGAATCAGTACAGTTGTTCAAGTAAGGAGAGTAAGGAGAGTGGGTACTGCTGTCACAGGATGACTTCGTAATAAGTCGTATCCCGGGATTACTCACTGGCGATCTTTTCGAGGTCCTCCACGTACTGATTTTTCTGCACCGACACCCAGTAATTAGCTAAAAAATCGAATGGTAGGTTATATATAGATCACTCAAGCAACACAGGAAAACGCATGCTAGAAGTAGCCTACCTTCCCAATCTCGAGCATTCGAAAGCTCTCCCCAAAAGTCAACTCCCCAATCACATCCGTGCTAAAGAACTGCCACCACTTCATCACATCTACCGCGCCTCTCCTCTTCATCTCCTCGTCCATCCTCTCAATCGCCAAATCAACGCGTGCTCTTACAATGTGCTCGACGCTCTTCAAGCTAGACTCGGACATCGGGCCTGAAAGCAACCTTCGGTATCTTGCATGCTGCTCCATACCTCGGGCAGTGAACACGCTATCGTGACCCCCATACCGGCGGAGTTTGGAGTAGAACGATGTCTTGAGGAAGGGCCGCGTGTAGCTATGGATGGTCTTTGCAGCCGAGGTGGAGGAGAAGGCTACTTCGGTGGGGCCAAGGCAGATGACCGGGCCTAGGATGCAGACACAGCGTCAGTTTAATGTAATCATTGTATATTGATAGGGGAGAGAGAATACCGTATTGTTTATGGAGGCGCTCGACGTAGAAGGCGCGCTGGCCCCGGAACCAGTGGTAATCCGTCACGACGGACGTCCATTTCGAGAGCCAGGGTCCGGGGACAGATTGGAGGGGACTGCGAGCCCGGTAGTATAGTGTCTATATCTCCAAGTTAATTTCCACGTAGTTGAAATTCCGCGAGAAAGTGTCTTTTTTTTTCACATACTACAGATACCCTGAGCAGGGCCAAGGCAAGCAGCGCGAGAATAGCCAGATATGGAGAAGCAACCATGTTTTTATTTACAGAATCGTTAACGATAAAAGTGGACGCATGAGTGGAAATAGCGAAGAAAGGACCTCCCAGTTTATATACTTCTCCCCCCGGGCCCAAAACCATCGAATTTCCCCAAATTCCCAATACTCGTGATGCATTTCCCTCTCTCTCTCTCTCTCTTTCTCTCTTCGCAGTCGGCATCAATTATCAGCGTACATCGGATCCTTTGGGCGCGAAGTCCCGATCGTGCATGCAGGTCTTCTCTGTGATTCGTCGTATTCTCGATCCTGATCGTGAGAATGCCTCTTTGGAGACTAGTAGGCTTCCTTTCACGATGTACGGCGGTAGGCTCGGAGGGAATGTGTGGTTTTCCGTGCGGGTCTAATTTTATGAGATGGAGGGTTACGGTGGTCCTATGCCCGATGGTGCTGCTTGATTGGCAATTTTTTGATTTCAAAATGGTGGGTGGGATTGGGCATGTCGGGAGTTCGCGCTTCCGAGGTTTTTTTTGGGTAGCACGGTGTATTGTTTTATTCTTGCTCTGTAGGACTTTGTACGATATCCTCTACTAGATGGGCAAGTAATTTTGGGTGGAAAGCATAGCGTCAGCACAACTCTGGCATGTTCTCCGGGGGTTTTTTGGTATTGGAGAATATATCCTGGTAGCGTTCCTGACATGTGAGCAGTGGATGGCTTGAAGTTGCGAAGACCATGGACAGCCTACACCGCTTTATTCCAGGCATCTGCATGATTGCAAAACGCAGCGAGAATGCCTTAGACACAAATACTGCCCTATCTGCCTTACTTTAGACATAGCATCGTACCCCAGAGTCCAAGAGCTCCTCGAGGCTATGCCCGCCCTGGAGCTGCGGCTAATCTATCCGCTAGGTGGGGGAGCGACAAAAATAGGTGTGAAGGCTGGCTCTTTCTCAGAACCGAACAGAACCTCGCTACATAGCAGGTTTTCTACTTTGACGGTAGATGATTTGGCACATCTGAATTTGGAGAAGAAACTGTGGAGACGAGATCAGATGATGAAAAGATAGGAGGAGGGGACGAACATCAGATCGGACATCTGAAGCCACCGTGAGATCATCTCGGGCCGTACCCGCACCCGCTTATTTCCCTAACAACCTAGTGCCAAGTGCCACTTTCCATTGCATCCTGTCAGCTCAAGCCTCTGAAACTCCTTACACGAGCGAAAGTTGGTGGACGCTCTGCTCGCTCCATTTCACGGCATCTCCGAAAGCCATCATGGCTACCATCCCAACCCAATCCCAAATCAGCCCTCTCCCTTTATTTCACATCTATGCTCATCATCTGCGACACAATATAGAATCACTCTATACCCATTCCCTCCCTGTACTACATTCCCCATCCAGCACCCATTTCGCAGTTCTAAGTCTGAACGCGACAGCCTTGTGCACCCCGCCCCCATAAGCACCTCCGTCTTGGTCCCCGTAGCGCGGTCTCGCCATGCACCAACACGCGCCTCCGACTGTCGATCGCCCCTCCCACCACATCCTCCCGTTGCTGATACATAGCAGCGCGAACCATCAGCAAACTACTTACTCTACACGTAAGAAGGATTGTGAGGTGGGGACCGAGAGCATTTGCCATATAAAAGGTATAAAGTTAAAGGCTGGGCTGGGCAAGCGACGAGACGAAACATCGATGCTGGAATTGGCGACGGGGACTAGCACATCAACAAGACAAGGATGCAAGGTAAAAAACCGTGGCTTATGCCCGTGCTAAGAGCTGTACCGACCACCCACATACATACAATCACACCACTCCGCTACACAAGGACCCAGGACGACGGCTCGAAACACATATGGAGGACCTAGATCTGTATGCCCAGCAGAGAGGACGTCTTGTCCTTCCCCCTTGCTTACCGGCACATCAAAGCGGTTACAGCCCTGCCTGCACACATGCCATTTTTGGACGCAAGGAGGAGTAGACCACTGGGAAGCGGACGGACATGTACGGATTTGGACGGCGACAGGTTTGAGGCGTTAATAGAAAGACGCCCTTCCCGAGCTCTCGACCTCTGTTTTGGAGTCTTGCTATCAACGATTTTTGTCCTCATTTCTAGGTAAATATTTTTTTTTTGACTTCCCTCACCGTCGGTCTCCAATTCAGACAGCGGACGACGACCTACCCACTCATTGTGGAACCTGACACCCTGCACACTCTCTTATCGCTCCTCGGCGCATACGATGTATCCAAATCCCGCGCTCCAGACCTCAGACCTCCCCTCTTCATATTCCGCCGAGGACAACAGCGCGCCTCTGCTAGAAACATGCATAGCGTTCCTGGTGCTCGAAACGCTTTTCATGATGCTCCTCTACACCTCGCGATATCTGGCCAAGGAGAAGGTCAATCTGTCGATGACGCTTCTTATGACTGCGGGATATTGTAGTTGTGTTGGGAAAATCACACTCGGAATCCGTATGTAGACCTCGTTTCACCACTACTACTACCACTATCAGTCATTTGACTCTGGATCGAAACAAAAATTGACGTGTGGTATAGTCATGGTCAATATCGGTGGCGCAGGCCGGCACCTTACAACCCTCCCTCGACCCACCGTAACACACATGCTCAAACTCAACACCGCGTTGCAAATCCTCTGTCCATTCACCACATCCCTAACCAAACTCGGTATCCTATCCCTCCTCTACCAAATCCTCGGACCCACATCAAAAACCTGCCGCGTCGTCATAAGAACCACCTTCGCCCTCGTCCTCATCATTCTCATCATCCAAGTCATCATCCCCTTCGCAAACTGCAAGCCCTTCAGCCAGACTTGGAGTGCGTCTCGCACGGCGTCGGGCTCCTGCGCAATCCCCGGACCGAATCTCTGGCGCTATCTCTCCATTCCTAATATCGTGACCACGGTCATCATAATCGGAATTCCGATCCCCGCGCTGTATAGACTGCAAGTCCGTGTCCCGACGAAGTTAGGGCTAGGCTTTGTGCTCAGTGTGTGTGTGCTAGGCATGGTCGCTGGCATCATGCGCTTCTACTCCTTCCTCGCGGTCAGAAGCTTCGAAGACATCACGTATGAGGCTGTGCAGCCGCTGTGCTGGACTATTGCTGAGAGTGGAATTTATCTGGTTGCGGGCGTGATGCCAACGCTAAGACCCCTAGTCAGGAAGGTTGTTGGCGATGTCCACTTCGATAAGCTGCTGAGTCGGAGCTCGTGGAGTTCAGGGAACCGCAGCAGTAAGAGGGGGGGTCATGTATTACTCAAAGGAGAATCGCTGATGGCGTCGGGCAAAATGGGGACAGAGGCGAGCGAAGTTGAGTGTAAGGAGGGGGGTAGTGGGAGGACTTCGAGGAATGAGGATGAGGAGAGGGGTGTACGATAAGGGAGCGTTGGATAATTTGGTAGTGCAGCTAACCTATGCACATTCTGTGGACTACTTATTGGCATATTGGGTAAACTGGACTTTCTTCACATATATATACCGTAATACACCAGGCTATAGAGGTACGAGGTTGATCCTCTTGCCTCTTGCTAGAACCGCTTGATGGCCAAGTTTCATAAGTTAGGAGCGAGAGGTCTCAAGGGCTCGAAATTCGCATCAAAGACAGACAGATACAGTAATAGAGATATATAATATAAGGAGACTGAGAACCTCGATTACCTTGTGTTTGGTTCCTTATCTACGAAATTTGCTAACCAATGCCCCGACTACTAAGAGTCCGACAAGAACGCCACTTTGTACAGGTGCGAACATTGCTGAACGAATAATGACTAGCGTGCCCACGACAACAAAGGTGATCGGCAATACAAGGACCGGTTGATAAGGTCGATGGAGATCTGGTTCTCGACGGCGTAGTATAATTAGGCCCACAACTGTGGCGACATAGAAGACCCATTCTGCCATGCCAACAAAAGTCAGAAGGGCTCGGAAGCTACCTGTTAGTATGTATACGAGAGTAATTACGAGAGCTAAGATGTGGGCGTAGCTGACCTCGGATTAGCACGGTGATAAATAGGAGCGAGACATAGGGGCATTTACATGGGAGCATCGAACTTCGAGTTCGGCGTCGTGTTCTCTTCGGAATTAGTGCTGTTGGATGAAGATGGATCGGAACGATCAGGACTGGCTGCAAGATGCTTTGCGGAACGCTTAGGAAGACCTCGTTGGCTAAGAAACCCTGGAAGATAATGACGTTGCGAAGCAGCTACTGTAAGCCTTCCCACCGCAAAGACATTGCTTGTGATGGATCCAGCACACGAGATGGCAACGAGAATAGTTATGATAATTCCAGCAGGTCGACCGAAGAGCGATCTTGCGGCGGCTACAGCTACGGCATCGTTGGAGCTCATCATGTCCCACGGTAGTAGGATATAGTAAGCAAGATTCACCAACTCATAGGAACTGAGGACCACAACCATTGCAGCTTCGATAGCCTTGGGTAAAGATCGCCCAGGGTCTCGGATTTCGCTTGCTACAACGTTGGCCTACATCGATGTTAGCTTGGCAATGCGACGGAGGGAGGGCTGTCAAGACATGAGATTCCTTGTTATGGCAGGACACTCACATTATCCCACCCATCATATGCCCAAAGTCCAGCGTAAATAGCAGCAGAGTAGTGACCAAAGCGCTCCCACTCGCTTATCGATGTCCAGTCAACAGTACGCCCCTCAGAGACACTTGGTCGGCTTGCAAACCAGTCCTTTGTAAACCAGTCTCGTGAGCCTGACAGGGAGGAGTTTGGGTCAATGAGGTGGGCAATGACTGCAATGAGGCCACCGATAACAATCAACACTACGGTCATAATCTTGACTACGGTGAAGGACTCGCTTAATTTTATTGTGATCTTCGTGTTGATGGAATTTAGCAGGACCATGGCGACGAAAGCTAGAATGGCAATGGCCTTGAGTTTCCACGCCGCTAAAGGGTCTGCAGAAGTGACGGAGCCAATCGACTCGGCAATAACAATGCTTTGGATGGCCATGGATGATGGTTTGACAGCCATGATGTAGATCCAGGCCATGAGGAAAGCCATCGTATCTCCATAGACATGCCTGAGGTACTCTTGCATCCCTCCATTGAGCGGAAGAGCAGCGCCAAGCTCTGCAAAGGACGCAGCCCCTGCCCACGAAAGAAGTCCTCCTAGCACCCAGACAAATAAGGCAGCCCCAGGCGAAGGAACATTGCTGTCGACCTGGGCTGGCGAGGCGAAGATGCCACTGCCGATTTGGATGCTAACGAGAACAGCGAACGCATTGCGGGTGGTGAGCTGCTTTGACGGCCGCTGAGGGACACGGGAAAGGCTTGATGTTTGATGGCTTAAAAGTGGCTCAGTCTCTGCATCGTTCGACTGTGTCGTGTTCTGCTGCTCGTGTTCTTGAAATGCTGCGTCTCGATTGGCCTCCATCTCTATAGTGCTGTGGCGTCAAAATGCCCCCAGCGTCAATCGAGCAGTCAACCTTGACCTGTCCGTCCGCTTCCCGCCTACAGAAACGACCTGCAAAGCTCGAAAATGTGTCAGAGGCGGTGACCCATGAGCGTTAAACCGAGTCTTTGGCGTCGATTCCTCTGGCACGTGAAGAGGGGTAGACGATGGTGATGTCTCTGCCTATGCCATTGATGTCTGAAAGGCGTGGCGCAGCAATGCCCGTATTCAAGACGATGACCAGTGAAACGATGTAAAGATAAGAGACAAGTGGTGATTCCAGGCGGCTGCGAACGAGCAGCAGCGAGGCGGTAGGGCACAGATATTTGCGGCGTCTTGGCACGCTAGCTCGACTGCCCAGCAGCGCCCACCACGACCACCAAGTGAACCGCAAAACACCCCGAAGCGCGACTCATCCACCTCCTGCAAAACATCTCGAATCTGGGGCGGACGGCTCATTCACCTACCGCTCTCCCGCAAGAACCCCAGCAACCTCCCCCCGCGCCTTAACCCTGAAAATCCCGCCTTTCTTTCCTCGCCAACCCAGAGTAACCCACCACCACAGCGCCGCGCCGGAGCTCTCTGTGTTCGCCCTTGTCACTGCTGACAGTTGCACAGGGACTTAGGTGCACCATATTGCCTCCTTGTATTGCTACCTGCGCCCCCTCCCTCGACCCTGCCCGCGGACACTGCCTGGCCTCGAAGACCCTCGTTCGTGACGTACCCGCGACCACACAATATGGAGGCAAATCAAAACGACGAGTTGTACCCAATCGCCGTGCTTATCGATGAGCTCAAGCACGATGATGTGCTGCTGCGATTGAACGCCATCCATCGCTTAAACACCATAGCTCTTGCTTTGGGCGCCGAGCGAACACGGGAGGAGCTGATACCATTTCTGGACGGTAAGGCTACAGCACAACATCTTGTTGTCGAAGAGAGGGGCTAATTATGCGTGCAGAGTCGGTCGAGGACGAGGACGAGGTTCTCACTGCATTGAGCGAAGAGTTGGGCAAGTTCGTCGAGTATGTCGGAGGCCCTGAGTACGGCCATGTGCTGCTCTCGCCGCTCGAGAATCTAGCAGCGATAGAGGAGCCGCTTGTGCGAGAAAAGGTACGTCCCCGAAACGCATGGGACGTGACAGGTTATGCTGACTGGCCCAGGCTGTCGAGTCCTTGAACAAAATCTGTGAGGAGTTGTCACAGTCCCAAATCGAGGAGTCCTTCATTCCCCTTGTCATGCGCCTGTCAAAAGCAGATTGGTTCACGTCGAAGATCTCCGCGACCGGTCTCTACAATGTCCCCTACACCCGAGCCACACCCCCCTCGCAAGAGCTCCTGAGGCAGCACTACAACCAGCTTGTACACGATGACACACCCATGGTTCGGAGACAGGCGGCAAACAATCTGGCAAAGTTTATCAAGACTATGCCGCCATCAATTGTGATTGATGAGATGATCGGGCTTTTCCAACATCTCGCATCAGACGATCAAGACAGCGTGAGGCTTCTGACGGTAGATATACTTATTGCAATTGCGGAGGCGGTGCCCAAGGAGCAACAATCGAGTCACGGAGTCCTGCTAACTGCTTTACGAAGCTTGTTCGAGGACAAGAGCTGGAGAGTCCGATACATGGTCGCAGACAGATTTGAGAAGGTTGGTACAAACTCTAGATGAAAGAAAGGCCGAGACTAACTCGATCTAGATTGCAAAGGCCGTCGACGAGGAGGTGGTCAACCGAGACCTGGTGCCCGCTTTTGTTAAGCTGCTCAAAGACACTGAGGCAGAAGTGCGGAGCGCGATTGCGGGGCAGATCCCAGGTAGGCTGACGTTTATTCCAAATTCTTGGCATGTCACTGACAATACGATTCATAGGCTTCTGTGCCTTACTTGAGCGCGAGACCCTCCTCCACGAGGTTATGCCGAGCATAGAAGAGCTCGTTTCGGATCAATCCCAGCATGTTCGTGCTGCTCTTGGCACCCAGATTAGCGGGCTGGCCCCGATTCTCGGAAAGGACGAGTATGTATTCCAATGCGCGTGACCACGTGCCTGTACTGACACTGCCCAGGACCATCTCACATCTTCTCCCAATGTTCCTTCAGATGCTCAAGGACGAGTTCCCTGACGTCCGGTTGAACATTATCTCCAAGCTCGAGCTTGTCAATAACGGTGCGTCTGTCCCGTTTACGCTTGAAATAAAAACTAACTTCTCAAAGTGATTGGCATTGAGCTTCTCTCTCAGTCCCTCCTTCCAGCAATCGTCCAGCTTGCCGAGGACAAGCAATGGCGCGTGCGCCTCGCCATTATCGAATATGTCCCCCTCCTGGCCTCGCAACTCGGCGTAAAATTCTTCGATGAGAAGCTAAGCAGTCTTTGCATGAGCTGGCTTGGTGATACCGTCTTCTCCATCCGTGAGGCCTCCACCCAGAATCTCAAGAAGCTCACCGAGGTGTTCGGCGTCGAGTGGGCCAACGAAGCCATCGTTCCCAAAGTCATGGCCATGGGCCAGCACCCCAACTACCTCTACCGAATGACGACCTGTTTTGCTGTTTCGGTAAGCTATTTGTTGACACTTGTTAAAATAAATTCTAACCATGACAGACTCTCGCCCCTGCGCTCAGCCTTGACGTCATCGAGACCTCGATTCTCCCCATGATGGATAAGCTCGTCAACGACGAGATCCCTAACATCCGTTTCAACGTGGCCAAGTCGTACGCCGTTCTCGTCGATACGCTCAAGCAGCTTCCAGAGGAAGGTACGGTACTCGGGCTGATAAAGGCTGGCACGCCCGGGCAAGGATGCCAAAAGGGACACGATCTGATCACCAAGAATGTTCTACCGAATCTGGAGAAGCTACAGCAGGACGACGATGTGGATGTCAGGTATTTCGCTACGACGGCGGCGCAGGGGTTTACGGACGCTATGCAGACTTAAATGCGTTGATAAGTTAAGACGGAGCATACGTGGCTAGGTGGGTATAGGACGAGGTTACGAAAGCATTTTAATGACCTAGCTTTGATAGAAGAGTGGTGGGAGGGTTGGAAGGGTTGAGCATTGCAGCATGGGCATGCCGTCATGAAGGTAGTTGGGCGATCCATGGAACACATTAGTCCCTTCTTCCTGTTGTCTTGCGTGTGTTGTTTCCTTTGCTTGCGCCACTCGGGTTAGTGGGTGTAGGGGACATGTGATCGAGAACGGTGGAGGGGGAAACATTAAGAGGATTACCCCTTAGATTCCATGATCAGTTATTTGTGAAAATGCATTGTTTCTGGCGTCGCATTTCTCTTCAAGTGAGGCATGAATGTGTGTACTTGTTTCATTGTTCTATCGATGCAGCTACTTATGTGCCCTGCTCTGATATCTCTCGCTCTGCCCTGCCGCTACAGCTTTGGTCCATTGTTGGCCGTAGGGAGTCAGATGGCGTTGGCCTCCTTGAGCAGGGTCTTGAGCTGTCCCTTCTTGGCTTGTAGATCCGAGTTGCCGCCAATGTGCTGCTTGCCGATGAAGATGTTGGGGACGGTGGTCTGGCCGGTCAGATCACCGAGGGTGGACTGGATGGCGCTTCCATCGTCTGTTTCGCAGTCAGCTCTCACTCAATCCGTGGTGCAGGCGTAATTGTAGGTGTGTACATACCAACTTGGTCCAGTTCAATGGAGTAGAACTTTGCGCCGTTCTCGGTGAGGAGCTTCTTTGCCGCGTTGCAGTATGGGCAGTACGACTTTGAGAAGACGGCGACGGGGTTCTCATCGATGATGCTCTGAACCTTGGTCTTGGTCGCGGACATGTTGGCGGGGCTTGCGCGCGTGAAGAGGCTGCGCAGGAAAGATATGGTTGCGGTTGTGGGGTGTACGGGTCAGGGCCGGAGTCTAGAGGAGGGACAAGTAAGTGGAAGATCTTTGGTGTGAAGTGTGATGGATGGGCGGCTTGGAGGGGTTAAGTATCTTATTGATTGCGGTGAAGGGAAGGGGCAGGGTTTGTGTAGACGAAAGGTTAGATTTAACTTACAAAGAGGCTAGCTAGGTGAGGAAGGAATGATGATATTTGGAATCGTGATGGGAATCGAGAGGGTAGATGATTAGTAAAAGCGAATGCGCGCCCCGCTACCGCAGTCAAGCAGTGAATGGCAGAAATGATGCAATATCGGATTCATCATCTTTAGGCTGGTTTAGAGCACGGTGTTAGCTCGGCGATTAGGAAGCCTGCGTTTCAGCCCGAATGGGGGTATTCGCGTATGGGACGGATGCGATGTGATGTAGCAGCGCAAGGGAATAGTGCTTGTTTCTACGTTTGCAGCACACCCTTCGATATTAGGAAATCAGCGAAGGAAGTGAGTCTAGGATGATGCTTGGCATTCAAAAGGAGCACAAGTAGGCCGGAGCGCAATACTTCCGATTCCGAGATTGAAGCATACACATCAGCTGTTCCGAGTGCGCGGAAGTCAGCGGTCTCCTTAGGGTCGCATTCCTCTCCTCTTGCACACCATACACCATACTCAGCCTGGCTGGATTAGCAGCAGCGACACATGCCCGCCCATCCGCGTACCGCATCGCCGCAATGACATCCTCAACGGCGGGCTCGACCGCCTTCTTCGCCTTCGCGCAAATCGCCATCTGCGCCGTCGTCATCCTCCTCTTACGATACTACCTCCCGCTGCGCACGACACCTGCCTACGTCCTCGTCCCCGTCTTTCTCGCCATCGCACTCCCCGCGAGCATCATCCTCCTCGTCCCCATAGACCTCGCCAGCATCTCTGGAACCGATACGGACGGGAGTCGCGGGATATGGCTGTCAGGCAGAGTGGTCTACAAATCATGGCGGATCACGTACTGGCTGACGTTTGCCCTGACCTGGGTGATCCTGCCCTACCTCGGGGAGTACTGCGACTCTGGATACCGCGAGCCGAAAGCGAGACTGCTGTATTCGCTGCGCAGCAATGCGCGGTACCAACTCATCACGCTGGGTTCTGGAGTTCTGGGCGCCATCTACTTTTTCCTCCAAAATGGGTGGCATTGGAGTAGCTTCAAGGGGCTCGTCATGGCTCTGGCATATGCGTGGGGCCTCGTGCTGGCGATATATTTGATGGGACACGGCCTCGTCGCGCTCCCTCGGACTCTATATCGATATGCGAGTATTGGCGGCAGGCTAAAAAGACTGCAGAGTAATGCGCCGAAGGTGCATGAGAAGTTGACGGATACACTAGACAAGTTGGATCAGTACGAGTCACAAGTTGGCCAGCTCGAGCTTCGGAAGACTGGGACTGCGAGGGACTTCCAGGAGTGGATCGAGGAGCTGGCCGAGATGTGCAGTCTCCCAGAAAGCAGAGCGAGTGCGGGAACAGGTGCGACGACTGCTCCGCCTGTTATCACGGAGAAGTACCTGGCCGAATTGACGAGGAAACTGATGAGAGCGCGACACGCAAAGACGCGGTTCTCAGATGAGTGGGATACGTTGGTACGAAAAGCCATTAAAGCCCAAGCCATCCTCGACTCAAAAGCCTCCAAACGGCTCGAATTCAAGAGCTCGAAAATCTTGATCCCTGGAGGACCCGAACGAAGCTTCTTCGCCCGCTTCAAAGTACTCACGCCATATACACGCTACCACGTCCACGTCCACGTCATTCCCGCCCTCTTCTATCTATCCTCCTTCGTCAGCGCTGTCGCTTCCCTAGCCATCATCTGGTCCGAATGCATCCGGGACCCTAAACTATCCCTAATAAGCCTCACAGTTGTACACCACCCATCCTCCTCCCGCTTCCAGATCGGCTTTGGAGGCCAAGTAATTGCCGCAGCATGGCTCTGCTATATGTGCGTGTGTGCCTTCTTCTCGCTCACAGAAGTCAAGATCTGGGGGAACAGGGCCCTGGTCAAACGGAACACGTATCAAGAGAGTGCTACTTGGTACGGTCTGCAGGTGGCCAAGCTGACCGTCCCGCTCGCGTACAACTTTGTCACTTTCACGCCGCGCACGATATACACCGAGACATCTTTCCACAAGTTTCTGGGGAGACTCATTGTGCTGACCCCTCTCGGCGAAGGCTTTTCGACCTACTTCCCGGTCTTCATACTCGTCCCAGTTCTAGCAAGCGCGTTCGGGCTCTACGGCCGCATCAAGAACATTTGTGGCTTCGGCGACCTACTTGAAGATGAGGAGGACGACGGCCAGGGCAACTTCGCAGGCACAGGGAGCTGGAGGGAAGGCCGCGCATTGATCGAACGTGAGATCCAGGGCGCGAGTGGCAACGTTCTCGGACTTGCCCAGCGCGGATCCAATACATCTCCACCAAACGGAAGATACACAGATCATCCGGCGTCGACATCAGCAGCAAATGGCGGGCCCAGTTCCAGCAGAGCGAGACCGGAAAGAAGAAGACCTCAGCTTGAAGATGAGGAGGAGAGTGGGGGGTTCTTTTCGGATTTCGGTACCAGAGTTAAAAACACGTTTGATACCGCGGACTTCAGTATGCCAAAGTGGCTGGGCGGAGATGGGGATGGGGGAGAAAGCAGTAGTGCGAGAAGAGTGGGTGGCACGAGTTCTGCTGGGGCGGAGAGAAATTCAGGTTGGACGAGTCTGTTTGGGGGGCGTTCGGATGAGGGAAGAGTGAGGTTGTGAGTGGACATGGGGATAGAATGGGGAATTTGAGTTTTTGCATGGCGTGGAGTATTGGGATTGGAATTGACATCAACATCGACATCGTGCATTAATACAAGTGTATAAGTACGTGTGTGCATGGGAAGGATAATAGGGAGGTATATATCAGGTTATATACCATCAAGGCTTCTTAATGGTTGGCTTGGTTTGGGTTAGGGTTTAGATGTGACTGAGTAATTAGTTGTAATGCCACATTTCTTTCTCGACCGTGGATTCGATGGCACACTTTTTATAGTATCAGACGCGTTTATAGCATTTGGATGAATATACGCGCTTGTTTGCACATGTCCATGTTTGCATACGGTCTTGTTTACTTTGACATCGGTGGGATAAACAATCAGACGAACAGAAACATCAATATGAACATCATCTATGGATTCGGGACTTGTTCATCGATTGCTACCTACTTCAACGTACTTTCCCACCTCCAGTCCATCTGTCTCCATGGGGCTAGAAGCCAAACTTGCTTTCTGGACGAGGAGGCCTGCTGCAGTATTTGTGGTGACTGTGGTATGACTGGTGCTGTTGGGGGCTAGGAAGCACAGTCATAGTCAGACTGGAAAAGGGCGGCGCGAGCGGGACTCAGGGGCTGGCTGACTGACTGACTCGCTGGATGAAGGCACGTGAGACGTGACCAGTCAAGTAGCATTGCGGGGTTGAAGGATGAGTAGGATCGGGCATGGGGAGTTATAGTGGATGTTTGGCAGCGACTCCAACGTGAGCTTTTGCGCGGCTGGAAGTCTGCAGCAGGAAAGATGCTGTTAGATGGCTGGGTAACAAATACACTACATACATGCACACAGCCTTTCCCTCCTCAGTATATAAGATTCTAGCTGTCAAGAAAATCCAGTCCATATCTTAATGCAGAGCCCTGCCGCCCGTATCAGGATGTGACGCGAGGCGGGTAGGAATAGCATAGTGTGATGCAGCATACAATGAGATAGTAAAGATATTGAGCAGCTATTTCATTCTTGGTCTAGAGTCTGATGTAGAGGGAAACGGAAATATAGGGGATGAACAGAAAACAGCCGTTCTAATGTAAGGAGTTAAAGTGTATAAGATACTAGAATGAAGGCTATTATCTGAATAAATAATGAGGCCCTTAGTTTCGCAAGTTGGTATTCCACCCAGGGGTAAAAGTACCGCAGCATAAAGAGGCGACACCGGTAGGAGTAACGTAATTGATATCAAGATGCAGATAGGCATATATAGCTTAGTTTACAGAGGTTGTGTGATGACGTTGCTCGTGAACTAGAATCTCTCTTGCGTAACAGTTATGGTGGAGAGACCATGTATGTACTCCATATTGAAAGTATAACGACAAAATGAGGATAATTAGCATCACTGGCTAGGGGAATGCGGGCGAGGGAATGAATTGTGGCTGGCACTTTGCTATTTCCTTTAAGTATTGTGGTATTTTGGTCTGTGGGTTAAGCTGTGGTCATTGAAAAGAGCGACACCGGCACGAGAAACAAAACGAGCGTAAAGAGTATTCTGGCATATACGATAGATCTTTGCTCGAGCGTTTTGATCGCACTGCTCGTAGACCTCGATATGATGCCCTGGGAAAGGAAAGCGGAGACCAGTGAGTCAATGCTATCACACTACGCAGTGGCCTATGAATATCCAGTTCTGGTGGCGAGGCTCGTTTCCGGTCAAAGAAAGTAGAGAAGGATATAGAAGGTTCCACGTGGCTCTACGCTGCCGTATTGTTTACTCTAGAGTAAATTTGCCTCGCAGTAGAAGTGGCAGGGTCCGGTGGTGGAACTGGGTGTGGGCGGCAGTGCGCAGGAAAACAATAATTCGGTTTCCTGCTTCCCTTGGATCCTTGCCGTTGATTGTGCGAGACGGTGGTAGAGGATGTGAGACTGAAGAAGCCCTTGTTTGCGGCGCAGTGGGGTAAAAAGGGCGTTGATTGATAGCGGGAGCGTTGCAGCGGCTGCTCATGCCTATGACTCTGCGCTGTCCGTCGACCACTTGCATGTGGAAGGAAGGTGCCGCTGTGGCGAGTGGATCTGCGTACCACCGGAAGCAGCGGATTCAGCCAATAGCAGCGGCGCCGTGTTCTGCATCCCAAAGTGAGATGGCCATATGTCGGGCTTCTACGCAAAAACTCTGCGTTGCGGCCAGCCCACCAGCCTTGCTGACTCACCCAATGCGGCCTAGCAGCTAACCGAACCGTAGGCTGCCCGCTATAAGAACCGCCCGCCCCTCCAAACCACCAACTTTTTCTCTTCGTCAGACCCATACCTGAAACCGTGCGTTCAATCTGGGCATACTCCCTCTCTCTTCCTTAAACCACTCCATATCAACCTAACACTTCTCTCAGCACAACCGCCGTCATGGGGTGAGTCCAAATCCTGTCGCCTCGAAGTCCGCTCGAACATTCTCGACGCAAACTCGACACAGGCATCCCACAACCATCAGAGCATCTCGCTGACAGCATCCACAGTAAAGAGAAGCTTCACATCAACGTCGTGGTCATCGGCCACGTCGACTCCGGAAAGTCGACCACCACTGGACGTAAGCCTACCTCCCTTGGACACACTGCGGGGTCACAGCAACTCACTGGGATACAGACTTGATCTACAAGTGCGGCGGTATCGACAGGCGTACTATCGAGAAGTTCGAGAAGGTAAACATACTTTTCTCTTTCATCTGCGTCGCCCTATCGAGCAGATTCTCTCGGGGCTGAGCCATAATTTTGGCTTATCGTGCTGAGGGGCAATTTGTTATGGTGGGGTTGTGCGGATTTTTACGCGCTAGCGCTAAACCTGACTCGGCTCTCCACCAACTTCACCACCCATGACGCACATCTCGCTCATCCTTCTCAATCATGTCGGCGCTTGCCTGCCCTCCACCATGTTGTTTTTCATGTTCACAATGCTAACTCCCATCCCAGGAAGCCGCCGAACTCGGCAAGGGTTCCTTCAAGTACGCATGGGTCCTCGACAAACTGAAGGCTGAGCGTGAACGTGGTATCACCATCGACATTGCTCTCTGGAAGTTCGAGACTCCACGTTATTACGTGACAGTTAGGTTCGTGTGCCTTTACCCTACTCCCATGTGTGATTCACGATGCTAACATGTTGCAGTATGTGTGCACCTTCTCTTTGGGTTGCTTGACTTTTCTTTCCTTGTTGCTTGCTTGCTGTTGTTGCTACTCTCGCTCTTGCTGCTGCTGCTCGAGCCGATGCTGCTGCTTTACGATGCTCTTGCTGTGGGAACAAGAGAGCATCTCGTGCAGCCGCCGTTGCGAATCGCACTCACTTCTGCGCGCCATGCAACAAAGCCTGCACCAGCAGCACTGATCTCAAGAGGCACAACGACAAGCAGACACACAAGGACACAGTAGCAAGACAGCAAGCACGCAAGCAAGGAACATGAACATTTCACTTCTCAGCGAACTCTACCACTGACACTTTACTTAGTTGATGCCCCCGGTCACCGTGATTTCATCAAGAACATGATCACTGGTACCTCCCAGGCTGATTGCGCCATTCTCATCATTGCCGCCGGTACCGGTGAGTTCGAGGCTGGTATCTCCAAGGATGGCCAGACCCGCGAGCACGCTCTGCTTGCCTACACTCTCGGTGTCAAGCAGCTCATCGTTGCCATCAACAAGATGGACACCACCAAGTGGAGCGAGTCTCGTTTCCAGGAGATCATCAAGGAAACCTCCAACTTCATCAAGAAGGTCGGATACAACCCCAAGACCGTGCCCTTCGTCCCCATCTCTGGTTTCAACGGCGATAACATGATCGACAACTCTCCCAACTGCCCCTGGTACAAGGGCTGGGAGAAGGAGACCAAGACCAAGTCTACCGGCAAGACCCTCCTCGAGGCCATCGATGCCATCGACCCCCCGTCGCGTCCCACTGACAAGCCCCTCCGCCTTCCCCTCCAGGATGTGTACAAGATTGGCGGCATTGGCACGGTTCCCGTCGGACGTGTCGAGACCGGTATCATCAAGGCCGGTATGGTCGTGACCTTCGCCCCCGCTGGTGTCACCACTGAAGTCAAGTCCGTCGAGATGCACCACGAACAGCTTGTCGAGGGTGTCCCCGGTGACAACGTCGGCTTCAACGTCAAGAACGTCTCTGTCAAGGAGATCCGTCGTGGCAACGTCGCCGGTGACTCCAAGAACGACCCCCCCAAGGGTGCCGAGTCCTTCAACGCCCAGGTCATCGTCCTCAACCACCCCGGTCAGGTCGGTGCTGGTTACGCTCCCGTCTTGGATTGCCACACTGCCCACATCGCCTGCAAGTTCTCTGAGCTCTTGGAGAAGATCGATCGCCGAACTGGTAAGGCCACTGAGACCAGCCCCAAGTTCATCAAGTCTGGTGATGCCGCTATCGTCAAGATGGTGCCGTCCAAGCCCATGTGCGTTGAGGCATTCACTGAGTACCCTCCCCTCGGTCGTTTCGCTGTCCGTGACATGGTAAGTTACATCACACTCCAACTCATCCAGCTCATGCTAATAATTTCCAGCGTCAAACCGTCGCTGTCGGTGTCATCAAGTCCGTCGTCAAGGCCGAGAAGGGTGCTGGCAAGGTCACCAAGGCCGCTGTCAAGGCTGCTAAGAAATAGGCGATCACCTTCGTGGTGGCTTATTTTCTGTCAAAAATTCTCAAGGGTTGCGGAATCTGGGGATGTGGTGGCATTGCCAAGTCGTGCTAATTTCTTCAAATGGGTGATGCATAACGGTTTGGGGGTGTCAAGGCGTTGTCCTTCCGTAGAATTCATAACGATCTGAAATGAACTTTATGGGTGGGCAAGTGTTTCATCGTCTGTATCTGATGTGACTGTGCATTGGTGGTGTATTTTCATGCTGACTGACATTGATGAAGTATGTCCTCGCCTTATCGACATATTGATGTAACTAACTTCTCCCCTTATCACATATACGCCCCTGTTCCTAGACACGCCTTCCTGCTGATCCAGATCACCATCCACTCGTCTACATGAATGGCTTAACTTGCTCCTCACACCACTCATAAAACCTCGCACTCACACTCTTCTCCCCCTCCGTCGCCCTCGTACTCTCCACAATATGCCCCGGCACCTCACCCCTCCTCCCCCACGGAATCACAAAATCCCCATTCTGGACATCTGGCGCAAGCCCCGCATACAACTCGGTATACGCGCCGTACTGTGGGCCTTTCAACATGGCGCCCATGACTAGTCTCAAGGGCGGGGGCGCGTGCCGCTGTAGCTCTGTTTTCAAGAAGCCGGGGTTGAGAGCGACGTGCAGAACCCCGTGGGGATTACGGGACGGGAGGGCGGGGGTCTGGGTCGATATTTGAGGTTGGAGTTGTTTCTGGCGGAGAGAGAATTCGTGTGCGAGCAAGTAGGCCCCGGCCTTGGACTGCATGTAGTTCTGCATGCCCTTGAATTGCTTTGGCATGCCCGTCTCGGAGTCGAATTGTACGCCCCCCTCCGGCGTCGACACATTGAGCAGCGACGACACCCACACTATGCGCACGCTGGTGTTTGCGTGGCAGAAGTGGCTCGAGACGCTGCTCATGAGCGGACTGAGCTTCTGGACGAGGAGGAATGAGGATAGGCAGTTTACGCCTATTTCCATGTCGTGCCCATCGGACGTTTTACTGTTTTCTGGTGGCGTCATGACGCCTGCGTTGAGGAAGAGGACGTCTAGTCGGTATTCGGTCGCGAGTAGAGTGGTTATGGCTGGGTTGAGACTGGCGAGTGATGAGAGGTCTGCGATGAAGGGGCGGAGGGAGCCTTTGGAGGAGGGGTGGGTGCTGGTTATGGCGGTGTTGGCAGTGGTGAACTGGGAGAGGGTGCGCGTCCCGATGTAAACTGTGGCGTGGAGAGAGTAGAGGAGTGTGGCGAGGGAGAGACCGATGCCTGATGTTGCGCCGGTTACGAGGTAGACCTAGGAAGAGTTAGTGCGGATGGGAGATGGAGGAGAGGAGAAGATGAGAGAAGGGTGATGAGGAAAGAGCGAGGAGTAGGCTTGGGGGTAGCTTCATCTCATTCAAAGGGATGGAGGGCGAATTTACCTTGCTAGAAAGATCGACGAGGCTCTTTTCTGTAAAGGTCGGGCACGGTGGGAAGATTTGGTTGAAGGTGCTCATTTTGGCGGCTGTGTAGTGGTGTTGAAAAAAGGGGGGGTTAGAGTGTGTACGGAGCTTGAAAAGTGGAAAGATTGATTTAAAGAAGGAAGATGTACGAGCGGATTGCGTTGATGAGGGATATTGAAAGTCAACGTTGGTGGTTATATAAAGAACAAACTACAAGGTCTATATTTTATGTCGATGCCATCTCCATCCGGGTTCTTACGACCACATCCATCATTTTGTTCTCTATGTCCGGTCTGTCGTTAATTTCTACTGTGCGATTCGTAAGTTGTGATTTATGTGAGGGTGTTGGAGTGTCTGGAGTTTTGGAATACGAGGCTGACCGAGCTAATACGTTCTGGGGGCCGGAGTTGTGGCACTGGGCTACCATTATGTCCGGGTCCACCATGCGGAGCCTTGATACTATAGTAGATGGCTTGATGGTATGAAGAGGACTGATGGACTCGATAAACGAAGTAGCTAATATTTACTGTGGGCTCCGTTATGTACGTATACGCAATTCTAGCCTTTGGGTAAAAGGGTTGGGTCAGTCCTACAAAGTACTGGTTCATCTACCAGAGGGTACCTTGGTGTGGTAGTGGAGATAGCTATAACTTCATTAAATACCAGCTCTTTCGTACTTCGTGGATTGGAATTGAACTCGGAGCTGGAGTTATTGCAATGTTGGACTACCCTTCTGGTTCCTTCATGAAATCATTACTGGAAGAGCATAAGGAGGGACATACTAATTTCGGAAGGTTTAACGCACTGATAAAATGAAGGACGATGATTGCAATGATTTCCATATGAAGTTGCTATTACTAGGCAAAACAAGATGAGTTTAGCGTCCTCGCCACTTCTCTACCAGCCCGAACGCCTCCGTCATTAATCCCAACTTGCAGCATCACCATACACGTAATGTCGGCGGATTTATTCGCAGAGTTCGCTGCGCCGAGCCAGCAACAGCAGCAGCAGTCCTCAGGGACAGGACAGGCACGAGCACAACCGGCGTCAGCATTCAGCTTTTTCGACGACTTGTCAAGCACGCCAGCCCCTGTCGCTCAATCGCAACCACCGTCATTTCAATTCGAGCAGAACACGGCGCCCACTTTCGATGATGCCGATGATTGGGGGGATTTCGAAAGCGTTTCGGCGCCACAGCCATCTTCAGTTTCAACTCCAGCTCCTGCCCCGGCTTTCATTAAACAGGATCCATTCGCCTTCACATCGACTCAGCCGTCTCAACCTTCACAGTCCTCCTGGCAAAAAGCTCCGATTCTAAAGGCCAAAAGATCTGCAGATCCCAATGTTCTCTTTGATGCAGAAGATGACCCGGATGACGATGACGACGATTTTGGAGATTTCGAAGGTGTCGATTCGAGTTCTACTCCAGCTACCCTACAAGGAGGTTCGACAGGTCTGGCAGATCTCCTGGGTGACATGAGCGTGTCACAACCAAAGCTTCCTATTACAAGTCAAAGGGCGGTCACCAATACCAGTCACATATTGCCTGTCTCGTCTTCCTCGAAACGGACTTCAGGTAGTGGATTCGGTACCGTGGTCCGTGCCAAACAGCCGTCACCGATCGCCCCTTCGTTTCCAGTCGCAAAGCAAGAAGACGCATGGGACACTTTTGACGACTGGGAAGCATCGATTCCAACAAAACCACAGGCAAAGACCTTTGCTAAGCCAAAAGGGCTGTCTCAATCTAGGATTTCTACACCGCCGCCAAGCATTCCCTCCCCAGCCTTCGATGAAGCTCAACCAGGAGAGTTGCCACCCACCAATGTGCCACCCCCTGGTGTGCTACTCTCACTATTCCCGCCACTCTTTGAAGAAGCCCAGAACAAACTGTTTAAGCCCATGGCCGCACAGCCTCTGCCGATGAGGAACAAGCTACTGGCTGAATCTGGCACGATTGCATACCTTGAGGGCTATCTAGTATTAGCATCAGTTGCAGCACGTATCATTGCAGGTCGGAAATTGCGCTGGAAGAGAGACGCGCATCTATCTCAAGGAATGAGGATTGGTCCTGCATCCTCCCGCGCAACCTCTGGGATGAAGCTGACGGGCATCGACAAGAGCGAGAACATGAAGGAAGAAAGAGAAGTGTCAGATGTGGTGCGTGTATGGAAAGACCAGGTCGGACGGCTACGACATGTTGTTGCTGCCGCAAATCAGATCAAGGCTGGGACTTTGGGTGCGATTCCGGACATCCAGGAAACGATGCCGGTACGGACGTTGAAGCAATCGGAAGGTGGCGTGCCTGCCCCGCAGCCGTGTATGATGTGCGGGATGAAGAGAGAGGAGCGTGTAGGTTCAGCGGATCAGGCCGTTGAAGACAGCTTTGGGGAGTGGTGGATCGAGCAAGTAATGATGCATCGAGGTATGCTAGGCTTGCCACAGCGATGAATGAGTCGAGATGCGATAGGATCACTGACATTCGTTTCTAGGATGCCGCAACTTTTGGAACGAGCACAAGGACATGCTTCGACAACGGTAATGGTGATTTTACGAGAGTGAGTAGACCGACACGTGCGATTCAAGTGTTTGGGTCGTGTTGGGCCAATGAGAGACAGTGGGAATGCCGGAAGCGTCGTTCTGGAGATTCTAGGCCCACAGTCCATAGCTGTGTCGTTGTTTGCATGTGGCAGCCGGATAGACTTGGCGGGTCACCAGGGTTGGGTGGGAGAGCACAGAGAAGAGTCTTCCTTGGCTCTGACTGCAGCATCTGTCTGGCGTGTCCATAGACAGATGTTAAATCCATACAGTGTCCCTGTTGGCACGATGCACGACACCGTGTTCGTATACGTGGTAGGAGGATCAGCAACGGCGGCGGCGGTGCTCTACCCGATGAGGTCTCTCCACCAGAATCGAGCTGCTCGCGGCTGTCGGGACTGCCATGGTGCTCCGTGTAACGCGGCGATTTGGTGTTCCCAAGTGAACAAAGCATTCATCGCCAGCCCTCGACGCCGAAGCCGTTGTGTCCTTTGACTTTTCTGTACGGCGCGGGCCGGTTTGTGTCCAGAGGCTATCGGCCGTGCACGTGCGGGGGCAGATCTGATCGACGTCCAGCGGCGGATATCACACACACACACACAGCTGTCTCTCTCCAACAATTAATTGGATACATAACTGGTACCTTCAGCTTCGTGCCCTCTTCTAGTCCAATTGCCGACCACCGCAGTTGAGCCCGCACCCTCCGTCCGCCCCCCCTCCCCTCGTCCACCGCCGTTGTAGCAAAAGTGCCCCTCCGCACCCAGAAGCAGCCTTCCATCCCGAACGCACCCCCAACCCCAACACCCCGAATACTGGAGGGACGACTGCACAATTTGGCTTGCGCGTGTCAGCTGCATCCGCTCCGTCAACCACACCGCCGTGTTCTAGTCTGCCTGAGAGGCGCCCCAGGGAATGAGCAGGCCACATGAAGATGGTAAGCGTCTGATGACCCTCTGCGACTGAAACGCCGTCACGCTGCGCGCTCCACGCTCCACGCTCCGCACTCACCCCGGTGCCTGTCGTACAACTGCGACGGCGCTGCCCAAAAACCACAACTCTTCACCGCTCCGACCTGTCTTACTGATGTGTCGAGTGCGCCGAACATTGAAGGTTGCTGTTCCGTAGCACTGCTCTTGCTCTTCCAGCACGTCAACGTCATTCCCCGCCACTTCCCGCGACGTCCGTGTCTACTATCGTGCCTTCTCTCTCTCCCTCTCTCTCTCTGCCAACGACTGCCTCCCCTCTACGCCTGCTATTCCGCTCCTGACTCATGGGCTCTGTCGCTGACCGAATCACCCCTCCAGGCTCCCCTCATGAAGACTCGATATCCGCCATACAGCCTACCCTCCGGTTCGCCTCCGACAATGTCTTCCTGCCGAAGAATAGAAGCACAGGAAACCTGCTATCACACGCCGCGGGTGCGCGGCTAGCGAACATTGATACAACGAAGCGGATGAGCTTCGACGCGGGCCAGATGGACAGAATGACAAGGTAAGTCGTGGGGAATATATAGCACGGGGAAGGTTTCAGGGGGACAGTGACTCACTCCCTCTAGGTCGCCTCTGAACCCCGAGCACGAACACGGCCTTGGTGCCTCTGGGCTTCGTCGGATCCGCCAGCAACCAACACCCAGACTCCCTGGCTCCAGTCTTGCCTCCCAGCGAGCATCGTCGCTGCACATCACTCCCCCAACCTCGCGGCGCCCTTCTGGGTCTGGCCCATCTGCCCCTGCCTCTCCAATTATTGCGTTCGGCGAGGACCTCACGCGGTTTCCCTCGGAGTCGTTACACTCATTCTCTTTTGCAACACAGTCGGAGGAGCTCATACACAATCGGCAGAATGTACTGAAACGATCGATCGACTTCATGCGGGACAAGTGGGGCTGGGCCGCAAGCAATCCAGGAATAGCAAACGCGCAGGCTAAACTAAGTGGCGACTACGAGGTGCAAAGCATGCTAGAGCTTCTGACGAGGGCAAATCTGATCGGCCAAGATGCCGCTGGAGCTCACGGTCTGGCCGCATTGGGCCCATTGACAGGCCCCGCAGACATGTCTGGAGAAAACCTATTCGAGAAAGGCTTCCTTGCGCACGCCAGGTCGGAAAGTCCCGAGCCGTTTGTCGAGTCCGTCACGCCCCAGGTGCAGAAGCCGTTTACTTCAAGTAATGCTGTCATAGACGGAGCAGAAGAGAAGTCAGAAGCGAGGAGCACTCCAATTTCTGACCTCGCCTCAGAGGTCTCCAGCCAGATGACGACTGGAACCTCTCCGCCTCCTCAACGCCCCCGACGAGCGTCCTTGAAACGCACCCTTACAGATCTTTCACCTCTCACAATACAGAGCCAGCTAAACGACGCGCTAGCACAACCGTACAACCAGAATAACCAAAACAACCAAATGCTCTCTCCAACTGCCATGTCAGCAATTCCGCAAGCGTCTTTCAATTCATCTGGACCCCATTCGAACGGACCCGCGCCGCACGGCCACGGAAGTCGATGGGTACCAGCTGCTCAAGCCATATTCACGACCGAGTCTCAAGCCCCTTGGACTATCACTGCGGCAAACGACCTTGCTTGCCTAGTTTTTGGAGTGACAAGGGCCGAGGTGCGCAAGTTGGGGATACTAGAGGTTGTTCGAGAGGAGCGGCGAAAGTGGCTGGAGGAGAAACTAAAAGACCCCGAGATCGGGTCCAAGGTATCACGCGACCCTCATAGCCAGAGTCAGCGGACAAGTCCCGTTTCGAACAGTGCATTGAAGGTTGGTAACGGAGTTACAGCAAAGCTACTCAGCAAGCCTTCGTCGAGGCAAGTCGCCCAAAGTCGGAGGGCAAAGACCGATGACGGTAGTGGTTCGTCACACACAAAGAAAAATGTCAAAGGAGGCCTGAATCATGAATCTAAGGGTTCAAGAGGCGTATTGCTTTGTGGAGACGTTGTACCAATCCAAAAACGCAACGGCGCAACGGGGTCTGCCAGTCTATGGGTAAAAGAGAAGCGGGGCGGTCTCATTTGGGTACTTGAAGAGATTGCGGAAGACGTTGTCTATGTCAACGTCGATGAGGTGGGATGTGTAGCGAAAGGACATGGTGACACGGAAGCAGTATTTGGGAGCGACCGGCTGCGAAGAGGCATGGATCTCAAACGACTCATACCTGCAATTCCACGGCTCGAGGGGACCAATACCGGCGCATTGGACTACGAGAAGATTGCCGAACTCCGCAATTTCACTGCCAGGACCTCGAACAGTATCAGCATTCCCATCACGGTTGAGGCGTTGCCTGGAGAGCCTACATTCCGTGTTTCCAGCTTTCCTCATATTGCCGGAATCATTGTGCTATCGGCATCAAATCTCAAGATTGCAAGTTCCAATTCCGTCTTTTCAGCGGCACTCTTCGGCCAATCGCGCCCAGAAGGACTTCACATCACGAAGCTCATCCCAGGATTTGATAAAATATTACACGTCATGACAGACGAGGACAAGATAGAACTTGTCGATGGCATCGTGATTCCAGAGCACAGCTTTCGGCGTGCCCGAGCCCTCCTAGCCATGCGAGAGGGTAGCGCTGATGCGGCTTCCATTTTCCTACGGCCTAGTGGACTCCCTGCACTGCATCGTGACGGTGCTGAAATCATGATCGACGTACAGATGCGAGTTGTCAAAAGCGAGAAGTCACCTCGACCTCCCGATTCGGTGATTGTGGAAGAGCACGATTCTCCCAAGTTGTCCTCTAACACGGAGTTGGTTTTTGCACTTTGGATAACGTATTCAAGACACTTGCACGCGACAAACCACGGCATCGGCCCTGTCACACCACTTGTATCTCGGCCAGGAACTCCTCCACATCAGCCATCCCCTGGCCAATCAACACTGATATCCCCTGAGGGCATAGAGCAATATGCTTCGCCAAATGCCGCGCATGTGTCGTTGCTCACGAAGCAACTCCAAGAGGCCGCCCAACCATATGCCGATGAAAGTCCGAATGTACTTCCCAAAACGGACACAAAGGACCCTCTAGGGAGGAAGTCAATCAGCGATTTTGTGGTTCTTGAAGACATGGGACAAGGCGCCTACGGCCAAGTCAAACTGTGCCGATTCAAGAAAAATAGCAGTAACAAGGTTGTCATCAAGTATGTCACAAAACGGCGCATTTTGGTGGATACGTGGACCCGCGATCGCCGGCTCGGAACTGTACCGTTGGAAATCCATGTTCTTGATTACTTACGACGGGATGGGTTCAAGCATGAAAATATTGTTGAAATGTCCGACTTCTTTGAAGATGATATCAATTACTACATCGAGATGGTGCCTCACGGTCTGCCGGGGATGGACTTGTTTGATTACATCGAGCTTCGAGTTAACATGGAAGAGAAGGAATGCCGGAAGATCTTCGTACAGGTCGCCGAGGCTATTCATCACTTGCATACAAAGGCAAAGGTGGTTCATCGGGATATCAAGGACGAGAACGTCATCTTAGACGGCGAGGGCAACATCAAGTTGATTGACTTTGGCAGCGCAGCTTACATCAAGAGCGGTCCATTTGACGTATTCGTCGGGACAATTGGTGAGCAGGACACATGCTTGCACTTGACATTTCGTTTGCTAACCACAAGACAGATTACGCTGCGCCGGAAGTGCTCGCTGGAAAGTCATATCGCGGCAAAGAGCAGGACGTGTGGGCCCTTGGGATCCTCCTCTACACCATCGTGTACAAGGAGAACCCGTTCTATAGCATAGACGAGATCATGGACCACGACCTGAGAGTACCGTACATCATGAGCGAAGAAAGTATTGATCTCATCCGGTTGATGCTGGACAGAGATGTCGAGAAGCGGATCACGATTAGCCAGGTGCTAGATCACGACTGGTGCAAGATAATCGATGAGTCGCCATCATAGAAGGAGGAAGGGCGCGATAAAGAGGTAGAGGTTGGGTTGATTTTAAGAACTAGACGAGGAAAATGAGGAGCAATTGCGCGAGTCGAATGTGAAGAGTATATAGACCTGATGATGACTTGGCTTGGTAGCAAGGCTTTGCATGGAAGGATGGCATGAGCTTCATTTAGATATTTTTTTTTCATTTCTTCCTGCCTCATATTTTTCCATGGCAGAGTTCAACGAGAATGAATGCTATTCGATGCGCCCGACTAGCTCGTATTGCGTCTGCATTGCTTTCCGAATTCTGACAATGGGTTTATGCGAGTTTTCCCTGTCCGAGTTTCATGCTCAGCTCGACGAGCTCATGGATCCTCCGGATGCCGCAGCAACATGTTCACGATGGTGGCACGACGTTTGATCGGGAAGGCTTATGGAGAGAAATTGTCCATAGCCGCAAGACTTGACGTCAGCAATGGACGTCTGGTGAGACGGAGGAAGGCCGTGCTGCAAAGTGGGGAACTCTTTAAACTTCTCACAGCGGCAGCGACCGCGAACGAGTCCGAACGGCGCCATCTGGCCAATCATTCTGCTGACGGACGCTCGCACAGCCTTGTATCGTTCCGCACCGCCTCATTTCGTCTGGCGACGCCGATAGGCCGGGGACATCCAGACTCGCGCTTCTGGCGCCGGCGAAGTCACGTTCCCGCCCCATCTGCGCCTCAGCCTCAGGCCAGCCTCGCTGTGCATGAAGACGGTCACCCCTGTCGAGCTGGAAAGCACCCGTGGCCAATCAAGGCCCTGACGCCACACTATTGTGCCACAGGGTCTGGGGAGGAGCAGCCACTGTCACCCTCGTGCTCAGTTGGCGGGGCCTGGCATTCATAATTCGGAGCGTCCGCTGGCTTTTCCCTCGGTTCCTGGCTTCCTGTACCTATTATCAAATTCGAACTCTTCGATGAACACTGGCTCCACTTTTACTTCGGTTCACGGTCCCCCACTGTACCTCGATTCCGCTGTGTAGGGACGACCAACATGCTATCTCCGGACGGAACCTCGCCGAAGCGGGCCGCGCCTAGTATCTGGTCGCTCGACTCGGGATACCAGAGCAATTCACTCTTCTCGACTTCGCTGGAGGAGCTGGCTCTTTCGCAGCCGGTACTTGCTTCCTCTTTCCTCTTCTTGCGGCAGCAATTGGACGAGAGACTGACCGAGTGTAGTTTGGGACCATTCCGAATCCGCCAAGTGGTTACCTGCAGTCGCCCATCGAGGAATATAGAGATGCGCCGTTGGGCGGGGCTTGGGATGCGCGAGGGGTATGCTTGGCTGGTCCTATACTACTTGAGCCGGAACACAGTAACTAAGAGGGAACAGGGCGAACAATTCCACGCTCAGAGACAACAACTCTCGCTCGATCCCATCACCACCAAGCTCGGCGTCTCCACCACCAAGGACTCTTTCGACAACAATTTTTTTCTGCCGGAGCTAGAAAGAGATGGAGAGAATTGTCTCGCCTGCGAGTTTTGGAAAATTACGAATCCCGACGGAAATGTGAGGTGTGAGGATTGTCGGATTCCTAATATTATGGAGCCGGCGTTGATAGTTTTCGCGCATTCATCGTCCAAGGGGGAGGATTTCGTCCTGCCCGAGAAGGGTAGGGGGAAGGGGTTGGATACATCTGATCTTGCAGCTCGCTGCTCGGCTTGCGAACTTTCGACCCTCATCGATCCCACCGGTCCTTCGTCTTGCCAAAGCTGCTCACCGAATCCCGGTCTCCTCTCACCAATATCACCCGCGTCATCCGAGTACAAGGTCCGGCGATCTCGAGCCGGTCGCAACTCCAAGCTCCCTCTCCGAGCCTTGAACCAACTCCAAGCCTGGCTGGACGCAAACCAAGACAATCCCTACCCCAGCGCGGAAGAGAAGCGCCAATTAGCCCAGGAATGCGGCATCACCGAGAAACAGGTAACTTGCTGGTTCACCAACGCTCGAGCTCGCCAACTCAACCCCTTGGACACATGGCTCTCGTCTGGCTCCGAGGACGACGGTGCGCACGAGAGCGACATCGCCAGCGCTGCCGACACGCCCGCATATTCCACCGGCTTCAGCTTCCTGTCTGAAAATCACGCACCGGGATACCGCCGCGCAGGCTCCGTCTCAGGATCTAGTGCGTTCTCAGCAGGAAATACACGCCCACAGCCCTCCCGACGCGGCAAGAAGAAGAACTATCGGCGCACTAATCAGCCTGCTCAAATCGCCGAACTCAGTTCCCCTACCCTTCGCTCTCCAGCATCTCAACCCCGCGGGAAGAATGTTGCCACTCAATCGGACCAGGAGATGTGGCAATGCACATTCTGCCGTCAACGCCTAGTCCCCAAGTCCTGGCGGCGACACGAAGAAACCCAGCACTTGCCCAAGGCGGAATGGACATGCATGCTCACAGGTCCCCGCCTCCTACGTTCGAACTCTCTCTCCAACTCATCATCCTGCTGCGCATTCTGCATGGCGAAAAACCCTTCCGAAGACCACTTTTCCACCCACCACCGCATCGCCGAGTGCGCGAAACGGGCTATCGGCGATCGCACGTTTTACCGCCCAGACCATCTGAGGCAGCATGTGAAGAATTTCCATGGCGCCACACTGTATGATATCGTGCAGGGGCGGTGGAAGAGAGCCGCGGAAAAAGCAGAGAATATCCATCATACATGTGGGTTTTGTGGGACGTGGTTGGAGAGCTGGGATCGGCGGGAGAGTCATATTGCGGGACATTTCAAGGACGGATGTACTATGGAGACGTGGATTGAGCCCGAGGTTTGGGAGAAAAAGAAGAGGGGGGATGGAAGTGGGGAGACTTATGAGGATATGGATGTGGATTTTGGGGGTGAGAAGCGGAAGGAGAAGAAGAAGGATAAGGAGAGGGATGTCAAAGAGAAGGACAAACACGACAAACACTCCTCAGGCCTCGCCCGCCTCAGTCGCACATTCTCCCGCCGCTCAACCCGCAAATTCGACACGCCGACCGCCTCCCAACCGCACAGCCAACCCTCATCCCTCTTCGCCAACGCCTTCGCTCCCATCCCCGTTTCTCTGCCCACCAACACCCCTCTCTCCTACGCCCCCAACCACGTCTACTCCGCGCCGCCCGTGCTCCCAGACATCAATCTCGACCCCCTGATGAATGTGGACAATGGGTACGGGAACATGTTTGATTGGGGCCAGCTACATACTGGGAATGGAGGCATGGGTATGGTGACGGACGTCGATGTCAACACGCAGTTTGTGACTGCGGCTTATGATCCCGACTTTGAGCGGGCCATGGCCATGGTCGAGTATGGCAATTTGGTGGACAATCATGGGAATGGACATGGATGTGGGCAAGGGGGGTGGGGTCAAGGGGGAGTTTAGAAGAGGTTGATTGGGGAGGAGGCCGAGTTTCTTTGGGGGTGTTTTGGGGATTCCTTATCTCCTAGGCTCTTTCTCTCTTTGGGTGGGCGGGAGGGGGTTCTTCTTGCGTCTCTCTCCTTTGGTCTCTCCCGGTGTTTTCTTTCTCCTGGGTAATTCTTTCTGGGGCTTCCTTCCTTGTCTAGATCTCCTTCTCCCTTTCTATCCTCTTCTCTTTCTCAAGGGGTGGCTTTTTTTTTTTTTTTTTTT
>MU001790.1:0-117323 GCA_010093585.1 Melanomma pulvis-pyrius CBS 109.77 | reverse complement strand
GATCTTCCCATCTATCCGCTTCTTGCTGTGGGACCGATGGCTGGTGCAATGATCCCTTCGCACCTACTCGAGGCGGCGTGGAATATGTGGTTGGCGCTGTGATGCTGCAAGGCGTGGCCAATGTACTGACGATCCTGCTTGTGATGCTGTAGATTTTTTGGCCTGGGAAGGACGAGGACAACATAATGAAAGATATGAAAAGGGGCGCTTGGCGCTTTAATGTCTTCCTATTCGTATGTCTCGCTTTAGAGGCTGATATCTTTGTTATAGTCTATGCATAGATTTGTTCTTAAATTCAAGTAGTATCATCCTCAAGTGGTATCTTGCAGCCTAATATACCCCAGCATGCTTACAAGTGACGTGCAATTTCTGAACGTAAATTTAGAAACGAAGTACGCGAATGTAGTATCCGGCCGCACAACCTTCTTATACCTCATGCATATATCCGGGAATATAATGCTCTATCCCATCCTGTAGGTTAACTTTCACAGCCATGTCCTTATCCTTCTCCTCTTACGTAGTTTTTCTTTAGGTGGCGCTTGCCTATTAGATATGACTTTTTTCCTTGTTTAGTGACTCAACGATCACTAGAAATGAATGTACAGCCCTAGCATCATTGTCCACCCACTAACCCCTCTTTTAATTCCTTCACCCAGTCCAACCGTCCCTCCCCAAATATCTCTCCTGTGGCCGGCATCTTGCTCCCCCCTTCCAGCAACAACGTACGGACAATGACCTTGTCTGGCATTACATCTTGGTGGTGATATATATGGCTAGTGCATGTCTTGCAGAAGTGACAATTGACGGATTTTCCTGTGCGCGAGTCAGGAAGAGCCTTTACTTAATCTCAAATGCTTTGATGGGCTTCATGTCCCTTTCCATGCATGGTCATTATGAGATAGAATGTAACATACCACTCGCTCCCTTGTAGGTGTATACACCCACGTTCCCCTGTCCTTTCACAATCACTAGCTCTTCTTTCGGAATAATCTGATTGCACGAGTACGGTCCTCCACCCAACTTCTGACACGTACTACAATGGCATAGCACATGTTCTGCCTTCTCCAGTCTTGCTGTCCAGCTCACAGCTTCACAGTGACATGTTCCCTTCAACGCGCCCTCTCTCTTCAAACTCGGATGTTCCGCAGCTGGCCCAAACAGCACTCCGTCCCGAATATCGATGACGACAGAGTCTTCAATAAGTTTCGAAACGTCTTTTGTAAACTGTACGTGCACCGATTCCTCCGTGAGATAATAGTCCAGATCTGCTTGAGATGCGAATTCGAGCACGAAGCCGTGCGTCATGCCCTTGTTGTGCGGCTCCCAGGAGCGATTCTTACCGGCACGGAGGGATTGAATGAGCGGTTTGCCTGAGGGTCCGAGGCACGCTGTTTGCAGCGCCATGAAGCGCGCAAAGTGCGCTTCGAAGTCGGCCCATGATATGTCTGCGCGATACTTGAGAAGTACGATGTGGGTTATGGTTTGGGTCATTTCGGCGGCGGTGGCGGCGGAGAAGTGGTGTTGATCGTCTGAGAAGGAAGAGGTGGTGGAGCTTGGTGTGTAAAGCATTAATCAAAGAATGGAGAATGTGGACGCGGAAAATGAGTAAAGGCGAACGAGTTGATTTTAGAAGAAAAGGAGCAACGTCATGTTCAAATGGTACCTGCATTATGAATCTAGAGTTCGGCGAAACTGTCCTTGTGTGGAAGCTTGAAATGGCTGGTTCGCGCTGAACGTAGAAATGTTCCCCGGACCCCGCAACATCCATATTCGGCGCCTCCCTTGAATGGCAAATTCCGGCGAACTAGCATGGAACGAAAAATCACCCAATAAGCTCAATAGGATGCATGCAGTGCCAGTTGAAAGAAACAATATTTCAGGCCAGCTGCCGTTACTTTGGTGGCACGCCTTGGGCCAGAGACTAGGGACCTCTGTATAATCCCCGGCTGGCGGAGCGAAACGTTTTAACCTGATAGCCGGCCAAGATCTTTGCCGCAATCACCGTTCCGCTGTCCTCCTCCGAGACAACCTTCGGCTCCCCATTCTCATCGTCATCATGCTTCGCTTCTGCCAGCTCTTTTTCATACTTCTTCTCCTCTTCCCAAAACACGGTGCTTTCAAAGTCCACATGTCCTGCTGGGGGTTCTTCATTGAACAGATACGGTGGAATGTAGTAGAATTTCTGGAAGGTCACTAGAGTAGTTGTGATTCGTCTCTCCTTCATCAACCGCGCAATTCTGACAATCTTCTGCGCGCGCTGCCGATTCATGAACAACAGTGGACTTGGATCTCCGTGCTGCGGGGTGCGATGCAGTTCCAAATGCAGTCCAGGCTGCTGAAGAGGCGTGATCATGGTTTCCCATTCACCATCATCGTCAAAATCGACGTCCGTGAGGCAGTAAGTACCTAATGCTGGAGGGACCAAGTGCGGGACCTCAAGTGTTTTGGTTAGGCGAGATTTGCAGCTTAATTCGAGTCTTGCTAGAGCCAGGAAATCAGAGAAGCTAGGACCGTCGCTGGGTAGTTGCTTTTCCCTGCCGGGAGGACATATATGTTGCAGGAATTGCAACGAGTGCTTTTGCTGACGTAGTGCGCAGATCGTCTCATCCAAGTTATCATTGGTGCTCTTATCATGCATGGAAGCGCGGTAGGATTCCTGAAGATAAAGAGAGTTAAGAGCCCGTGGGAGGCTTAGAAGAGTGTGCAAAGTGGATGGATCAATGGCGCACTCCTCAAGAATCAGGGTCTTCAGCGGAGTTTGGTATCCACTCGGTACATCGATTGGCCCGGAAACGTGAATGCATGAGATGTGAATGTGTGACAGGGTCCGGGAGAGGAAAATTGGAAGAACCGTCAAAATATCAGAAAAGCGGCTGCCAATGCCATGGGAGTGGTATTTGACTGTTGATGTCAGCATAAGACAACATATGATGGCGATGCGTAGGCTGACTCACACCGTCGAAGATTCCTCAAAGGCGTCTCCTCTCCCACGACTCCATTCGCTTCTCGAAACATGTTTATGTACTCGGCCTCGCTTTCTTCGACCCACCAGTGAGAGAATGCCCCGTTACACAAGGGACTTTCGATATGGAGTTCGTGCAAGTTGGTCATCTTCCGCACTAAACTTGGCATAATCTGAATCCCTTCCCACCTATATCGAGTGGGCGTGGCCTCCAATCTTTGAACATGTTTGAAGCGCTCGGGTCGGCTATGAAGGACTTTGGACAGATTTTGGGCGTGCTTGCCATTGCGCACGTTGATGGCTTTGAACAGCTCGGCTTCCGCAATTGGTTGGAGGTTTGTGCATGTTTGTGCGAGTGAGATGAGATCAGATGGATCATCAACTCGTTCTACAATGGAGAGGATGATTTCCGTCGCAAGCAAAAGTAGTTGATGCATGATTGTGGTGTCTCTGTCTGCAATGAACGGAGTGGTGGTGGAACAGGTATAGACCGCTAGGCAGCAGCCAATACCCCGCATCCGGGGGAATGAGGCACTAGTGTACGTAGCCTGCATACTAGATGCGTATATCTAAAACCGAACACAGTAAACTCATCATCCCCAGCTCTATCCTGCAATCCAGTGGTAGGCGCACGAAGCACATATGGTGTTGTTGCATATTCGCTCACAAAATTTACTAGAGTATACGTCTTTGCGACGTGTCCTTCTATCTTCTCTTCGTAGTCTCAATCGTAAACAAACCGGTTCACTGCTAGAAGACGTGGAGTATTCTCGTAATTTAACTCCCTACTATAGATTTTCAGACAAACAAACATTTGATAACTATGTTTCTATATGCCTCGTGCGTACTAACGAGTAGTTGAAATGTAATAGAATGTCAAAGTGGTGCAATTTCTCCTACCTCAGACAGTTGGGGGTTGAAAAGTATATATTCTTCAAAGATCCTTGATCCCTATTGAGAAAATGGCATTGCTGCGCGCACATGTCCACCCCGAATAATTACCTATCTGGGTAATCATGAAGGCCAAGATTTACAAGCATGCAAATATGAACGAATCGTAGCTCCCTAACTCGTACCCTCCTCATCCGCCCTAGGCGTTGGTGATCATTGCTCTCTTACGCCACTCCTTTGTAGAGACTTGGTCAAAGCTTGTATCTTCTATGAAATTAGCCCTCAGGGATGAAGATCACTACGTATGTCTGAGAATGCAGCGCTCCATATGACCACAGATGGTTAGCGCGCCAAGCTCTCCATGCATCGAGAGAATCATCACACCAAGACCATATCGTATTCGGGTTGAATTCATTTCCTTTGCTCTTTTTTCTTGCATTACCTTGAGGCTGAGGCGCTGCATCTCAACATGAATGGACCTTTGACTGCCTGGGACCAGTTATGTCATACCCTCGCCGACGTCCAAGCTTTCAACTGTTCCTGCATATAAAGCTCACTTCATATGGTCCAAACAATCCGATTCTCAGGCCAACGTCTAGTCTCTTTCAATCCCCAAATACGTCACTCCATTCTATACTCCTTCATTCACTCCACAGAACAGTCCAATATGTTTTTGTGGGCAGCGCTTGTGGTTCCTCTTGCCGTGCTTTCAGCAGCTGAGGCCCCTGTACCAACCGATGATTGCCCAATATTGGGACCTATATTTCCTTCGGACTTCGATCTCACCAAGTCTATATCCGTCAAGGAGGCAATCGCAACCTTTCCAGGCCTTATCGATACTCTTTTCGAATCTGGCACGCTTAATCGCTCAGATGTCTCTTTTACCATTGACGTATTCTCTGCTCAAACCAATTCTTCCATATATAGCTACTCTCACTCTGGAGAGACCTTGAAATCATCCTTGACCGCAGACGTGCTCGACGATGGCACTATTTTCCGCATTGGGAGTGTCTCAAAGCTCCACACGACATACGCGATCCTGGCTGTTGCTGGAATGAAAGTATTCGATCATCCGGTTACAAAATATCTCCCAGAATTGGCGTGCAATACCCGAGGAGACAGGATAAAGTGGGAAGAAGTTACAGTCGGGGCCCTCGCATCACAAATGGGAGGTTCTGGAGGCTTTCGTGAGCTTATTACCTTGTCTTGCTGTTCTATTAATATTTTCTGATTCATTGTAGTTTTTCCAAGCATTCTTTGTATGGAAACAGGAACGTGCAACAACCAAGGTAAGTCGATCCTATTGTCCTGCCTTTGCCTACTGACACAGTCGCGTGATAGCTTTCCTTGCAGAGATGCGAGACATCAAACGCCCTGTTGTCCCTGTATTCCAAACCGCGATGTACTCCGATGCTGGTTTTGGTATCCTAGGTCGGGTTCTGGAAAGATTGACAAACCAAACGTACGCGGAGGCTCTACAGAGTGTCCTCGCCCATCCACTAGGACTTAAGAGCACCTCTTCAATCGTACCACCAGACGAAGGTCTTAATGCACTTGCCATTCCTGGTAGCGCCGCAGAATCAAGCTGGGGACAGGACAACCAAATCGCTGCACCGTAAGTCCCCATTCATTTTAGGTCACAACTTTCCAATTCCGTCACTTACTCCTTACGCTCAAATATTGATTTGTCTCAGCTCTGGAGGCATCTACTCTGACACACACGACTTGCGCGTACTCGGCCTATCAATTTTCCACTCCCAACTCCTTTCCGCCGAGACAATTCGCCACTGGATGAAACCACAGTCTCATACCGCCAGTCTAACAAATTCTGTTGGTGCACCTTGGGAGATCAATCGCCTTACCTTACCCGTCTCTCCTACGTCTAATCGCACCCGCGTTTCCGACCTATACACGAAGCTTGGTGGCCAAGTAGCCTATTCATCAATCTTCGCGCTATCTCCCGACCATGGAATAGGCTACTCTATTCTCATTGCAGGCCCAACATCTATTACTGATCGCATACCCCTCAGAAACTTGGTCGGCACAGCATTCGTTACCGCTGCAGAGCATGCAGCCTTCGAGAACGCAGCTACAAATTACGCAGGCACATTCGCTGATCCTAACAATGAAGCCTCGAACCTCACCCTTACCGTCGACTCAGATAGGCCCGGACTAGGCCTCCCTTCCTTCTTCGTCGACAATGTAGATTGGCGCGCAAACATCGCTCAGCCCGCGTTACAACTGAGTGGCGACTTATTTAGTTTCCGTTTGTACCCATCCGGGGTCGAATACCCTAGCCCAACTTCGTCAGGTTTAATGAAAACATTCAACGCTGTGACCGGACTGAAGAAGCCAGGGCCACGATCTGCAGTTGAGGGTGGAGTCGGGCTCTTCGACGACGAATGTGTAGCGTGGCAAAGTACGGGGTTTTTCACGACTAGTGAGTTTGAGCTTGAGGTCGTTGGGGGCCGGGTGGAGAGTGTGAGACACATCGATGCGAATATTACGATGAGAAGGGTTGAGTAGATGAATGGAAGGATTACAAATGTATTAGTAGAACAGATAGCAGGAACGCTAGAGATTAGAAATCTTTTTAAAATAGTAGTCTATAGATGCCATGAATCTATCAATAGCGAATACTTGGAGTTCAGTAATACCGTGGATTCTTATTAGACTAAGACGTGCCGGTCGCACTAGAGGGAAGATCGAAGGAAGAACTAAGGACTGTGTATCCCAGGAACTCAGGAAGGCCGTAGCCGTGCAGACACGTGAGACATCTTAGAGGCCCGACCGGGCATAGTGTTGGAAGCAATCTCGAAACAAGGCAGAATCATGTGGCGAATATTGTTGGTGTCGATGGTGTCGTCAATGGCTTGACGTGTCAGCAATGTGTCGGTGAAGATCGATTTGATAAAGTCAGCTCTAAGCAAACTTGGAAATTTATGTTCTGGTGGCGTTCTTAGGTGTTCGGAGCGCTGCGTAGAACCATATTCGGACTAGCGCCAATGCCTGTCCAGCCAACCACGGAATTCAGTCTTGCTCCCTCGCTGCTCGGCTAAGACCACATGTCATAACCTAAAGCTTCTCAATCTTGATATTTATCGCATCTTGTATAGTTAGTTGGCAGTGGAACGCCTTACCGATACGAGTTTCTGAATTTTTAATTTGCCGACTCTGCGGCTGAAGAAATGTCCCTTGACCAGGAGGCTTGAAGTAGAGCGACCCCGCGCTGCACTTCTAGCGGTGCTCAAAGAAGACCTCGGGAAGTACGATACATCGCCAGTCACGTGTAAATATGCCCGGAGTCCCATCAGGACGTGGATGCGACGGATGCCGGAAGCAGAAGAAAAAGGTAACATGTACCGCTGGACACGGAAGCACAACTCGTTCTAACACTAGTACCCGCAGTGTGATCAGGCAAAACCTTCCTGCTCGAGATGCGCCCGGCTGAATATGCCATGCATAGGAGCGGGAAAACAGAGATTCAAGTTCAAAGAGGAACGAGGCGTATCTGCCTCCGCTCAGAGTGGGAGATCCACTACTCCTGCGTCTGTGCCTGATTCGCCGACTAGTTCGTTGACGATTCTCGCCAATGGATTCATCAATGCGATCAAATGGTCCACTGATATGAGATTCAATCTCGCTTGGTCGTATGGCATCTTCTTACAAGAAATTCCCTCTCGCCTAGGCACAAACGAAGCTTTGGATTCGGCTGTGGAAGCAGTAACTGACGCACATTCTACGGCATGTTGTCTTCAGAAACCAACACCAAGCAATCTTGTCTACTATTCTAAAGCGCTAAGAAATCTCAAGGCTTGCCTGGATGACCCTATGAAAGCGACTTCAGCAAATACACTGGCCGCAGTAATGATACTATTAATCTGTCAAGTGGGTCATTCCTAGCCTACAGTTCTGTTAGCTCTAATTGCTAGAATAGAGCATACTGGGAATATCGAACCGTCGCTACACGGGCCATGGCGAAGGAGCAGCTCGTATTTTAAAGATCCGAGGTAGATATTACAACCCACACGACAAATTTGAAAGCACGCTACTTCTTTCGTTACGAGGCCCTGTGGTACGCTACCTTCACGCCCACCCACTAGTAGTCCAATGATACTAATGTTACTTTAGGTCTTTGAAGGCTGCTTCAACCCAAGAATTCAATTTACACGCAATGAATGGAAAACCCTCGTTGAAAATCACCTCGATGCATCCTACCCTGAAGGCCGAATGATGCGCTGCGTGGCGCGAGCCCCAGACTTTATCAGACGAGGAAAAGCTCTTCTTTTGGGGCAAACCACTGACTTCACCCTCCTCCCCGAAATGCAAGAAAACTATAAAGTCTTGAAGTCCGTGTTGGCCGAGTTTCTAGCTCGTCTCGCATCTCTCGAGGCAAAGCAAGCAGTCGGGATATCTTTGTCTTACTTGGATATACAGATGCAGATCTATACCTCTCACCAACGTCTTTATGGTGTGACACTAGTCATCGGTATCATTCTTAACCGCTCTCTCTCCTCCCTCGACGTCCTTAACGCGCCCTCGCTTCAAGCCGAATGTGAGGAATTTGTAAAAGGGATTATTTCCATCTGGAAGAACATAGCAAACTATAAACCCATAGGGTCGGCATGTTTAGGGCTCTTTTTGAACATGGCATGGGCAGGTACCTCCGACATATCGCTGAGAAAAGATATCGAGGAAATTATGGCGGAGCTGGAGAGTGGATTCATTCTTGGGAATTTTCCAAAATCGACCCATAGGGAACTGGCAGAAGTAGAAGGTCATTTGAGACTCTTGAAATCGGCGTCGTATGATGGTCAGGACGACGAGGGCCGCCAAGCGGAATGAGCTCTTACTAGATAATCAAAATCGATATCTTGGAGAATGTTAGACCTTAGGACATCACCAAGCTCAATTACTTGATTGATCAGAATCCTCCAGTAAACAGGATACTTTCTTTCTAGGCAGTAGCAATCAAGTGGGGTTGATGGTGATTCGGAGGGGTCACTAGATTCTCGCCAGCTGCTGATCGAGTAGGAAAGTCTGCCTACAGAGCGGTTACTTTTAGAAAACAATAGTACGTGTAGGCGGACGCAAAGTCGTCTACCACTACTCGTAAGATAGTGGGAATTTAACAAGCTTTGGAAGAGCGGCGGCAGCAATATCGATAATGACGTCTCTGAGTAACTACGAAGGAGTTATTTTGGGGACGAGTGAGTGTTAGCACATTTCCAAAGTGATACGGTCCGATAATTAAGCTATGTGTGAAAAGATCGGAGGAAATGTGCCCAGGAGGGTGATCTTCATATGTGATTACTCTCTCCCCATTAGTATGCACATGATCTTGAATCCGGTCATAAAAGAGCAAAAAGCTCCTACTCTAATATAGCACCGGTGTTTTTCCTCCCCAATCGTAGCTCGGTTTCCCTTGTAAATTTCTACATTTTCGTCTACGAACAAGCATCGGATTGCCCAATGCGGTAATCATAGGCACTACTTCGGCCGCGGCCGATGCCTGCTTTGATGTGGCGCGAAAATCTTCCGAAGCTCGACGGCACTGAATCAGGTAATTGTGAGCACCATCTCTTCGAGACTGCTTTATCCCCGCTTCAGCCCCCCACATTTGGCTAAAGTGCGGAGGAGTTCTCGATGGACATGTAACTACCCCACACGTTAGCCCTAGGGAGACAAGAGCATACCGACTGGAAGTCGGGATCATCTGGAAATTCACTATCTGATTGGCTAATGAATATCCAGTGTTGTCATGATCTATAGCTGGTGAAAAAGCTTCATTTTCAATGCCGCCAACGATACTACATTACTCAGGCCGGAAGAAGACTTCCTACCAGGAAAGATATTTATATAGATCCGGGATATTCCACTGCGAGGCCAACCTTCCTTCAGCCTCTTGAATGATCCTCTATTCATGATGAACACGTCTTCAACGCTTCTGGCCTCGGCGTTCTACCTCTTTTCCTTCCTTGCGACTCTCGCCCTCGGAACCCAATGCGAACCATGGACAGTCGACAAGAGAGATCGAATATTTATTCTCACGGATATCGCGAACGAGCCAGATGACACTATGTCTCTCATCCGGCTGCTTACTCATTCGGATTTGTATCAGGTTGAAGGGCTAGTCGCCATCACCTCGTTCTGGCTCCCTAATGTCACATATCCCGAGCATATCCAAACCCTGGTCGATGCATACGGAACCGTGTATGATAACTTAAAATCACACAGCAACTATACATTCCCTACTGCTGAGTATCTCACCTCGAAAGTCGCGAGTGGGCCGAAAACGTACGGAATGCAGGCCCTCCGTGCATTGGATAATGGTGGAAATCTCACGTCTGGTACCCAGCTGCTTATCGAGACTGTCGATGCGAGCGCTGAACCGCTGTACATCCAAGCGTGGGGTGGCTCGAACACTTTGGCTACTGCACTCTGGCATATAAATCGCACTAGATCGGCAGAGGACCTTCACGACTTCACCTCAAAGATCCGGGTCTACTCAATATCCGACCAAGATGACACAGGTCCTTGGATCCGGTACAATTTTCCGGCTATGCGATACGTGGCCACCCGAGCGGGCTTCAGTCAATATTCCCCGGCGGCATGGACTGGAATCAGCAGCGGAGGTTCTGACCCAGGAGGTCCAAATTCGACAATTGTCTCACAAGCATGGCTTACAGAGAATATTCAAATCGGACCTCTAGGCAAACTATATCCAGATGTGCTTTACATCATGGAAGGAGACACCCCAGCACTTCTCTTCAACATTCAGAACGGCCTCGGAAATGCTGCACATCCGAGCTGGGGTGGCTGGGGTGGCCGGTATTCGTCGAATCCAGGGAACACGGATGCACAGTACGCGGATGCGGTAGATGCGGTAGTAGGAGAGAATGGGAAGAGCTACAACACCAACCATGCCACGATCTGGCGCTGGCGCGAATTCTTCCAACTAGAATTTGCGGCAAGAATGCAGTGGACGCTTGCTCCGAATAGTCCGGATTCGAATGCCACACATCCTCCCATTGTCATTGTCAACGAATCTTGTGGTTCTGAAGTAGTCGAACTGGATGTAAATGTTGGAGATAGCATTGTTCTCGATGCGAGCGCCTCGTGGTCCCCGGATGCGAAAGCAAATCTAAATTTCACATGGTTCCAGTACGTTGAACCATCTTCTATCACACCAGGAGTGGTGCCTAGACTCAACATAACGCATGTTGCTGGCCTAGAAGGGCGCGCAGTTGAGATTGAGATTCCGAAGCCCGCACTCGGATACTGTGTGCATTCAAAGGAGGTGACGCAGTTCGGACAGTGGGGAGAGGCAGAGAAGTGCTTGACTTTGCACATAGTAGTTTCTGTGAAGGATATAGAGAGGGAGTATGCAATTACTAGGTATCGGAGGGTTCTGTTGAATGTACAACCGTTCGGTAGAGAGGAAAGGAAATAGACACATGGAATAATCTCATTACACCGAAATTTATCCTGTGTTCTAGCAAGTCACTTGACTGGGCTTTGCTATTCCTCTTTGTGGAGTGGCATTATATGTACAAGTTTAGTTAAAGTACCTCTATATATTATATCTCGACGCAGAACGTGTCTCGGCTCGCAGAGACGGGCGTTACTTATTATTCTGCATTTCAAATTAAACAGCAATTAGAGAATCCCCTTGAGTAGAAAACAGCTAATTTAAAATCTACAAATACGTGAACGAATAATATCGCTGGGTCAATTCACCTTTCTCCTCTTTCTTCGGGACTTGCTGTTGGGGCCATCAGAATCTAGGGCTTCTCTCTTTGGCGTTGGGTAGACCTCTGCAAAGGCCTTAGCATACGCCTTTGGAATTTTTTCAAATGTCCCCGTTTCGTCAGCGAAAAAGTCTGCTGTGTACCACCGTGTGATTTCGTTGACCCACAGACTTGTTCCATCTTTTGCCACACCAAGATCGAGACGTACACCGACTTCTAAGGAATCAAATCCTTTGGCTTTTGTTTCTCTTAAAAGACCATACATGTCAAGGGCGAACTTTTCCACCATGTCATAAGTGAGGTTAGGGTACATTGGCCACGTAAAGCCTTTTTCAATAGACTTGGCAGTCATCACCACCCTATCCTCGTTTTCGTTCTCGAGAAACCTTGTATCCACGATCTGAACAATGTATGGCTCTCGAGTATTTTCATTTTCTTGTTCTTCCACTCTTGGATTCTTTGCTTTCCTTTTTCTCGTTTCCATTACTGGCTCTGATTCCTTTCGTCTTGTGGCTATAAAGACTCGAATCTCACACTTTTGTAGATCTTCTACGAACGTTTGGTGGAACCAAGTATAGTAATCTCTCCCGTACATATCGTCCAACGCGTGTATCCTTTCCTCATTCTCTGTCGTCGGTGTTGCTACCGCGGGTGATTGCGGCTTGCCAGGGCCACATTTTAGTTGATTCTTCGACACTTCTATCACATGTCCCCCAGCACAGCTGTTGGTTCTTTTGTAGATGGTTTTCTCTTCCTTCGCTAGCGGGCATTTTCTTCCCTCTATACATTCGCAGGTAGTAGGACGCCACTGCTTTTCGCGTTTTGCAATTTGGTCCAGGATACGGATGTCATGGATCTTATTTTGCTCCCATATGTTCTCATCTCTTGTTGGATAGAACTCGTCAACATTGTGCGTCATTCGATCATACATTTTCGCAAACCGAGCTGCATGGACCACCTGGTTGTGATGCATGAACGCTAGGACTTTCTTTTCATTGTTGGTTCCTTCATTTCTACCGCTGTTTCTTATCTTAGAGCTTTCATTTATTGCGTCATTCGCATCCTGCGCATAGATGACATTTTGTTTATGGCTCTTTTCCAACACTTCCATAAGGACTATGTTCTGGTGTAACATCGCGAGCCCACGATTAGTATCTGCATAAGAGCTACCGAGTTTTCTTTTTAGTTTTCTGACGTTAGCAGAAAGGAACCATGGTGATTCTTGCTTCTTACTGACGCTGTCCGTCCGGATACTAAGCTTTGTATTCTCTTCAATGGGCTCAAGGTCATCCTCCATGTTCAACCAGATGATGGCCTGATAAGGTGGTTGCTTAGGTATGTTGCTTTCCATTTTGGATTCGCCAAAGCAAGTGGTGCTGACAATGATTAATGTCGTGTGATACAGGAAGGTGACAATGAGTTTCAGGTCTGGGATAATCTTTCGAGAGACTGATGAGCCAGACACTTATAGGAAACAATCTTATTGTTGTACGGCCCTTTCTAAGCTCTTTGTTGTATTGTTAGAATACTAGTGTCAACGTGATCTCGCACTTGGGCATTGTGGGACTTCGAATAGGACAAACACTCAAAGGGGACAATAGAACAAGGCACGGAGGATACAAAGGAATATTTATTCAAAGTCAAATTTTGTAGCATTAATATTAGCAGTAGTCTTTTATTAGCGTACGTTAGCCAAAGGGGTCCCATAATGGAATCATATTTCTTTTATCGAAAACTTTAGCTTACCTCCGCGTCTATCGATTTTCACTTATATCTTATATGGACATTGTGTTCAAAATCAAAGAAATTCCCAATTTGTTGATCATCTGGCAGCAAAACACATTATACCCTAATGGGATCTTGACGCTGAGACTTCTCAGATGTATCAGAGTGTGGTATTAATCCATCGAGTAGCGTTGAGTACAGAGATATTCTCACACCCAAAGACTGCTCGATTAGGGTTCAATAAAACATTTCTGAGCACATTGGGGCATGTGAAATCTGCAAAAGGGTGTATGGAATGCATCGAGAAAGTCAACTGGCCGATCCAACACGATAGAAAACGTTTGATGGAGCTCAGAAGAACGTACGCTTCGCAATTCGCTAGTTGTAATATAACTAGTTGTTGAGAGTAAATTCACCACCTATATGAGAAACGTCTCGTTGAGTATCCATGAACCTCTTATAAGAATGGATTTTGACATATAACTAAGGATATCCCGGCGAGAATACCCCAAATACTCTTCGAATGAGACAAATGATAAAACACGTCGACGAATAACCACTTCGATTCCAGGAAAGGCCGGAGAATATCTTTGTCTCTTTGTTCTTCCCCAATATCCTGTCCTCTTTGGGCGTCATCTGTATGCCATTATCAACACAATAGCTTTGATCGATCATCTAGCTACGAAGAACGATGTGATGCACTATTTGAAGTGTAGTTTTTTATTCATAAGATATCTTGCATGGTATCCCATGAGATAGAATCAATGTTTATAATCAGCGCGTAGTCGGACCCACTCACAATTTTATATAGAAAACCACCTTCGCTACGGCCCAAAGAAGGATTTGATTAGTTCGTCTAATACAGATATTCCACAAATATCGCAAGCGTCTTGGGAGCCTTGTGCCTCGCCATTTTTCCCCTTTCCATTTACGTTGCGTCAACGGTGCCTTCTCTATTGTGCAAACTAATCCACCAACCAGAGTCGGTACGGAAACGTCTATCATTTTGAACTATGGTTGATCAATTATTGATTGCAGATACAATAACTATATTATTATAGTAATGAGATACCGGCAAAGAAGGTAGCTACTGACGACACAAACGCTCATCCCCAATTCTAACATTTGGCTCTATTTCGCAGGAAGAATAATCACTAAACGCAAGTTTTTGTCTTTGCTATCTGCTCTCTATCATGACAAACGAATGTTCTATTCCGAGTAAATTACAAGGGCCGCTCTTCACCGCCGTTCACCCACCTTACCCCGCTCACGATTTACTGCGGGATCGGCCTTCATATGACTTCACCGCAACGAGAACGTACAAACGCCCCTTCTGCGTTCATGCCTGCTGCTAGCTAACATATAATGCGGATCTCTTCTCCCCATGCCACTCTACCCCAGCCCCGATCAACTACTTTATCACACATCTACAAAAGACACCATCAACAACAAATATGCGGCTGATATCATTCATCTACCCTGCCCTCACTACCCTAGTGTTGGGATCGCTAGTTACTAGTGGAGAAAGCGCCCCCCGTGTTCTCCCTTCGGAGCCACAGGTCATAAACGCCAGCACAATCGCCTTGTACCTCAATAGAGACATCAACGAGTGGCCTGGCCCATTAGCTTCACTTCCACAGGACAAGCCCTCGACTTCCGATGCTACGGGGGCGGATGACACGGACTGGTCGGTGAGTTGATTTCTATCACAATCATCTCGTCATGGAAAGAAAAAATTCTCATAGCATGTGCTAACCTACGCATGCGTAGCTGCGACTTTACCAGGACAACAACTACAAAGGATATTTCGCCTATTATGCTGACACAGCTCGCATGGGGGCTTGCGAGAGGACAGTGTAAGATCCATCCTCGCTTCACTTTGTTTCCTCGTTTTATCTAACTATTTTGGCGATAAAGCGTAGGAACATCCTCCATCGAGTTCATCGCCCATCCGAGACAGTTTTACTGCTTGTTCTGGGAGTAAGTTTGTTCACCTCGCGGTTTCTTAACCTCCCCGTCTAGCACTAGTGGCAGAGTTGATGGCTAACCAATGGTGTAGTGACGAGAACTGCGATCACAGCAAGACTGGTCTGTACGTCCCAGAATCGTACCCAATTCTTTGGTATCTTGGGTGGGAGGACCGAATTCGGAGCGTGCAGTGCTACTGGGCATAGGGAAACCAAGTCGGAGGAGGATCGGCCTGGAACAAAGGTGGTCGACATAGAGGATTGTAAAACTGTGGATAACTTTGCGTGGCAACTTCCATATTGCTGACATGATTCAAGGCAGTATGTAGATTGACACGACCTTCAATCTAAACATGCCACTTTTCATGTGGATACATGCTGTCCTCCTTATCTGCAACAATAACTCTCAACCACTTTCCGCCTTCAACTCCTTCTATCTTCCTTTTCGTGGTCTTCTCCTCCTACTCTTTAAACGTACTCAAGCCCTCAGCACAGCGTTTCACAAACACCCCATCAACCTCAGCATGGCTTGATGCCAACGATAGCCCAAAAGAATACCTCAAATGCTCTCCCGGGGCTCCAAACACAACGTATCGCACCCGGTCGGCTTGTGGCTAAATAGGATACTCATCATATGGCGGAACGCTACAGTCTCGCTACAACTCACGTCTATCTCCTCCTCCTCTTGCTTATATCCATCACCAAGGACGCGGCTCTCGTCAAACACCTGTTCACTCGGCATACACCCAATCCTTCCCGGCCTCCAATACGTGACCACAATCCTCAAACTCCTAAGTCTCATCATCCAGCCTAGCATAGGCCATTCAAACCCGTCCATAGCATCCACCTCTTTGTTCCTAGGCCCTAGTTCGATCCAGAGCACCAGCTTCGCAATCAGCTTTACATCCCAACCAAAAGGTATCGCGTGCTCCACGTCTAGATCGTCCGACCCTGCGCTCGCGTCCTCATGCTCGCTCAAGTCCGGATAGTCGTCTGGATAATGTATGTATTGATTTCTGCGCGGGACCTTGTTCGGGGGCGCACGTTGGATCGAGCGTCGCGGTTTGAAAATGTGCGTCTCGGGGTCCATGTGCACGGTGAACAAACAGTCGGTGTAGAGTAAAGATGGAGCTTCTAAGTGAACTTGGCGGTTTGTGGCGAGGAGGGCGGTGCGGGTAGAGATCGAGTGCGTGTGAGTGGAGAGGAAGTTAAGCTGTTGGTAGGCGTGTGTGTAGATAAAAACATAGATGGGGGAGAGGCATCGCCATCGTCTTCGTCTTCGACTTCCTTTCTGTCTCTAGCCTCCTGTTCTGATGCCTCCTGTTCTGATTCTGCCTCCTGAGCGATCTTCTGTGTTGTTCGCGCCCTCATGCAATAAGATGTAACAATGAATCTGGTCCCTAAGCTCCCTCGGCAGCACTAGGAAGTTGAACCCATTCACAACTTCCTTGCCTTTGCCTCTTACATGCACTAGTGTTTGTATCCCAGGGCTCCTATTCCCTTTCCCTTTCCCACGACCGCGGCGTTCGTGCCTATCTAACCCTCGCCCGCGCTTGATGGTAGTAATCTTTGTAGGTGAGCCAGATGATGGATCGCTAGACTAGCGTGTATTGAATGTAGCCTGCTTTTCCGCCGGTGGTTTTGCGTGCTTCCCAGCGCTAGCGTGCCATGAATGGACGTATTGTTTGAAATCTCAAAAGAGGGGATAATGGATCAAAAGCATGGAGGATGAAGGTTAGGGGAGGGGTAGTAGATGAGTGTCGATAGAGAGGGATATGACATATAAGATGTATGACTCAGGCTGCGGCTGTGCCACTAATCGTGCGATACCAGGGCGAGAGGAAATGGGTGAGACGACGGGTGTTAAATAAGATGTGCCAGCTAGTTTCTCAAATTTTTGCTGTTTAATACCCTGATCTAGAACAGAGGGTGAATGCAGAGTCATGCCCTATATCAGCCTTTCCGTGATTGAATTTCTCAACCTTACTCAAACGAACTTGTCTTGAGAGCAGGAACATAGATATGGAGGAAATAAAGGACCGAGGATTCCCAGAACCCTTCCCAGTCTTTCATTCCTGAAGCCTATGATCATGTCCATGTCCCGGCCTCCCCGTCATCTTATCCCCATTATCCGGCAGCGATTCTTGCTGGAACGTTTCCCACTCCGAGGTCCAGCTAACCAAGCCCTTCCAATCCACGCACTGATGTTCCGTTCCAAAACCTGTCACGCCATCGAGCTCATCGTTCTTAACCTCCACCGTCAGGTCCGGCTGGCACATCAGTGCATTTCGTAGGAGATCGATGCAATGCTGAATATGCGATGCTGAGGCGTGGAAGGGTAGGTCGGATTCATTCACTTTTTTGCCCTCGAGTGCCATGTCAAAGAGGGACCAGTAGCCATGGCGGATGCCGTCCTGAGCATTGTGAGATTCTGGGTGACAGAAGTAGGGGTTGAGTCGGTGAACGTACGAGACAGTGCAGTTGGTGGAAGACAGCGAATGTGGACGGCTTTGGAGCGAGCTCAGGGTGCTTGAAGAATCCACCTTGAGCCGGGAACAAATCGAGCCATGCTTTGTCTGTGGTGATGTTTGGTCGTTCCGCGAATATCCGGTTGTACGTAAAGATTTGGGCTGCGGACTGGACTTTTCATAGTTAGAGATTTGTACTATAAAACCATTGGAAGCCAATACTCACGATTAAGTATGTCGATGGGGCTTGTGGATTGCAGGTGCTGACCCGCCAGGAAGGACAGGCTGGAAACTCCAATCAGGCCGAGCACCAACAAACACATTGTCGCGAAGGTCACGTCGACAGTATTGCGACTAGCACCTCCATGAGGCCTATTGAATGGGCTCTTCAGAGGCTCATATGCAGCCGAGGCTGAAGCCGATCCTCTGCGCCCAAAATTGAAGCGCATGGCGAGCCGTTCAGCAAAGACGGGCCGGAAAGGAAGAAAGGTCGTGAGAGGTTTGGAGTTCGGAACAGCGACGAACTTTCCAGGTCGACGCGTTTGGGGGCGAGTCAGGGACCTCCCGGTTCCTGGGGCACAGTCCGTTCACCCCTGATTAGTTCAGCGGTGCCTTGGCAACGGTGTTGGAGGATGTCCCCGAGGGACATGCGCTGGAGAAGCCCCTAAGAGAAGGCTTGCAGAGGATGTTTGCTTGGACGCCTTGCCAATGCCAACCGATCGTCGTATTCTTCTCAGCAGCTGCGGGGTCTCGGGGTCCGTCTTCTCCCACGTGATGTCAAACGCTGACCGCGCGACCAACCGGCGAGGGAGGCCGCACTACTCCTGCACTCCACACCCGTCGCCTGCATTTCTCGATAGTGCACCCCGCCAGCTGAACAAGCTCACAATATTTTCGCTCGCGCAGGAGTGGCACAGCTCATCTCAAGGTACCGGTATAGATAAATGGCAGCCGGAGAGTTTAGCCGGCTTTTCGTGTCCCACTGGCGAGAACTGCGGTCGCAACTACAGTCCCACGACGAAGAGGTTCTGATCAATGGGCGCAGTCTTGCTCTCTCTTCTGTGATTGCATCTGCAAGGTGCGTAGGCACGTGACAAAACGGCATACTAGAATGCTAATGGTGGGACGATAGATATGGACAGTATGCGACGATAAGTGACGACACGTTACATCTCAGTAGCCAGAGCGCCCAGCAGGTGCACAGAAAGTCACAAGATGAGGAACCTTATTACGGAAGGAAAAGTCACGCCGTTCCCCCTGGCTTGCATTGTGGGGTCCTCTCGGGGGACACAGGGTTCGAAAATTCGCGGGTCTCGTCCACGTTCTCCTCGTCAATACCTCTGAGCGATCCTATCGAGTCAACATCAATGCCAGAATCCTGGGTCCGAGCTGCGATGCTGATCCGACTCAACTCTCTTGCCCATGGATCGTCAGGAGTGAGGCCAGTGCTTTTGGACCGACTTCTTCAACTCCTCAATCTTGATATCGTACCCAGAATCCCCCTTCGTGGAAGTATCTCTGCGTCAGGAGATCCAAGTCCTTTATCCTACATTGGAGGCGTCATGCAAGGCAAACCTGCCGTGCAGGCGTGGGTGGGAGATCGTATCCAAGGTGGCCGACGGCTTGTGCCCGGCGATGAAGCACTTCATTACGCTGAACTGAAGCAAATGAACATCCGTGCTAGCGAAGGCCTCGCAATCGTCAATGGGACTGCGGTGTCAGCGGGAATAACAAGCCTAGCATTGCATGAGGCAATATGCCTTGCGGCAGTCACCCAAGTGTTGACCGCCATGTCAGTAGAAGCGCTGTGTGGGGCTGACGAGAGCTTCAATTCCTTCTTTTCTTATGTTCGACCACACTCCGGACAGGCCGAATGTGCCGCAAATTTACGAGGTTTCCTTGTCGGATCTAGGCTTACAGTCGAGGTAGCCAACCCTGAAGGATCCAATGGGCAAGATCGATACGCAATTCGGACCGCTCCTCAATGGATTGGTCCTGTACTGGAAGATCTACTGCTAGCACACTCCCAGCTCCGACTCGAGATCAATTCGGCCACAGATAACCCATTAGTAGATCCATCAGGGAAGATACTTCATGGCGGCAACTTCCAGGCTAAATCTGTCACATCCGCTGTAGAAAAGGTACGCCAGAGTTGCCAAAGTTTAGGTCAGATATTATTCGCACAATGCACCGAGCTCATGAACCCGGCTACGAGCAAAGGCCTCGCGCCGAATCTGATAGTCGATGAGCCAAGCCAGTCGTCGATGTGGCAGGGCACGGACATCCTCATTGCGGCACTCCAATCAGAATTGGGGTTTTTATCGAATCCAGTTGGGTCGCATGTTCAATTCGCTGCAATGGGAACGCAAGCCGTCAACTCTCTGGCCCTGATATCCGGACGATACACGTTAACGGCGGTCGATGTATTGACCCAGCTCGCAGCTGCCCACTTGGTCGCGCTCTGTCAAGCACTCGATCTTCGGGCCCTTCACATACAGTTTCTATATGCACTAGCACCCAAGTTCAAGGCACTGACACGCCGCTGCCTCAACGAATGCCTCGGAGACGTATCGCCGGGTAGCGAGGGCAGCGGCGCAGAAATCGCGTACGATCTGTGGGTCAAGCTATCTGAGCACATCAACCGCAGCACCCAAATGGATTCTGGGCTTCGCTACGGAACTGCAATGGATTTCTTACAGACACGATTGCTTCGCGAGGTCCCGCCGAGCCAGCAGGCGCTTGAAGCGGTGCAGCGTTGGAATACCGATTGCGTGAATGAGGCACTAGAGACAGATAGGGCTGTCAAAGCGAGGTATCTGAGTTCACCAGATGCGACGCCAGTGCTGGGCGCTGCCTCGAGGAGAATGTACTTGTATGTGAGAGGCACCTTGGAAATTCCATTCTTTGGGGAAGAATATATGAGGGTTGCGGAGTGGGATGACAGCACGAGCAGGACGTCGAAGTACAAATATCGTTCCATGGGCGCGATGATTTCGGCTGTGTATGAGGCGATGAGAAATGGAGCGTTATACTCTGCGGTAGTAGAATGTTTCGATCAGGGGTGAGGATGGTACCTCGGAAGGTGGAATTAGTGCATATATATCCTCTCTTTAGCCAAGGACTATTTTATCCTATAGAGCTCTAAGGGAGTTGTGGATGATTCGTAGATCGGTCTCGCGCGTGCATCTCAGCGTCCTACTATTCACTATCATTTACGAAGCCCTCCGCTTTGCGCAATCACATTCCCATTGCTACCAATTCAACTTCTCCTTACTCTCCAATCGAGCTTCTTATTCAGAGATGCACCCATTGATGATAAAATGAAAGCGAAGAGTAAAATTGCATTCTCGACCCAAGAAAGGAACTATATCTTTAACAAAGCTCCCAAATATATCTTTCCTCGTCATCTGTAATAACAGCTAACACAATAGTAGCAAGAATGATGGAATTTGTATCCAGATATTTTGGCGGCTATTTGTAACGAGGTACCACTGTTTATCATATCAAGCATGCTTTTTCTCTTCTCTAAGATGCCTTCACAATGACATTGAGCAATTGTAAAAGTCTCTAGATATCAGACTCAATAGAACTAGAAAGGAATAAGGACAAATGCACCTAAGCCGTTTCGCATCTTCCCTCTTCCCCGCACCTGATGAGCATCAAGTCTCAAATAGACGACAACGACTATCCTTTCACACCAAGGACTTCGACTGCATAATCAAAATGAAGATATCTAGTGCATTGTTTGTACTGTTAGCAGTTGACATTTTCAGGAGAGCTAGGCAGCTTCCAGTGTCTGAAACACTGAGTAGGACCACAGAATCTCATCCTGTTAACAATAGACTTAGCAGGGGGGCCTCTCTTTAGCCCCTGTAGTCAATCGCAATAGCCTAGTAACCCCAAAGATCGGACTCCCATGCCACAGTGCATCGCTCAACAGGATCAGTGAACATAGCTGAGTACACATGACGAAATGTACTAACAATGCATCTCGCACTTCGGCGTAATAGGTACCCACCAATGATGACTCCCTCAGCTCAGCTGTCTCAGCACTGGGGTTTCCTTTAATGTTGTCAGGGCCTATCTCCCACATTATATCTAATCAATGCTCACCAAAGCGCAATTGTTTCGGTAGGGTTGTACTATTACTAGTCGAATATGGCTTGTTGATTTCGGCGACGCGAACGGGCTACAAACCCTTTCTCCGGCCTCCAAGACACCAACTTGCCTAACAGACACGGCTTCCGCTTGACTGACGGAGCCATAGTGGTTACTGTGAACCAAGCGTACAGTAGATTAAATGATTGTATAAATTTAGGGAGCAAATATGATTTAATAGTAGTGCTGTAGTGAGGCAGATTCTAGTACGCTATAGAGGTATGGTCTCTGCAATTAGGCGTAAGGGTACCGACGCTGTTGTAATCTTCGGAGATGCCTGTTACAGGATACTCGGGAGTTATCGCACAATATAGCTAACGTCTACCCCTGGGTCGAGAGACGCACCCCGCTACGAGACAAGCCTCAAATATTGTTGCTGCTTTTTGGAGTCGCGGCAAGACTCTTGTTTGTAGTAAAATAGCACTCGTCTACCCTAGGGCTACTATCACGATAATACTACGATCTAGACTTAAAGATAGCCTTATTTAAGTTGTATAACCCATAGGAACGCTGAAATGCTATAATTCACCTTGTAGCAACCGTAAGGCGCTGATTTATGCAACAATTGCCACCTTGATCGGTACCTCTAATCAAGGAAGTTAAGGATCCCCCAGCCTCCGCAAGCGCGAACGGCCGCGCTAACTTTAGATGGCACAGCGCGCTGGCTCGGGCTCTTCGCTCAGCCGCGCCACTTTGGTCTTTGGGCTCGGGCGCATCTGCCTCTGGCGTAGCACCCTTGCGCTTCCAACTACGTTTTCCCTTACTTTTAGCTTCTTTAGCAGCGTCTTTCTTAGCACGCTTTGCTCGTGCTTCCTTGAGTTCGTCTTCGCCTATAATCGTTGCTGTGCCCAGTACTAGGTAGGGGCTTAGTTGCCCGTTAAACTATAGCTTCGCTGTTAATAGTTATTAAATGTCGAATTCAGTTCTGTTAGAGGGCACCTTTGGCCAAAGCATAACTGGGCAGCTAGGGCGAATTTGTTTAAGTATTTCTGTAGGCTCTGTTTACTTGCCTTGTTATGAGCATGACTATCTCGCTAGATAACTAAATTCTAGAGCAACATAATGCTTTTGACTATACTAGCGTTACATGCGTTTGCGGTGCTGTGTCTTAAGGACAAGGCCCTTTCTGAATCTTATTAGCTTTTAGCATAGCTAGCTTAGTAATAGGCTTTAGCATACTTCTAAGCACTCTCTCTAGATTGATAGGGAATAAGCTACTAGCAGCAAAGCTAGGTGGTATAGCTAAAGAGGCTACTAACAGCGTTAGTAAAACAATTAACAGCACAACTAACACTACAGTAATCCTAGTTTGAAGAAGTTTATCTAAAAAAGATTTAATTATGTATTCAGTTCACACGGGAGATAAGAGGACGTAAGATCGTGATATGTGTTCTAGCTACAGGATCTGCATAATTATTTGACACCATCGGGCCCAAGCCCACACACCTAAACACCAGCGAGTGCGGCTCTACGTTCTAGGGAAATTTACCGCCCGGAGCCCATATCATATTAGGAACAATCTCCGTTGGGTTTCTGTAGCCGTAGACTATCATGAGATCTTGATAATTATCTTTCGAAGGTGAAAAAATGGTAAGAGCAATATGAGATGCAGCAAGAGGGGATAAATATGGCTTGAAGGTAAGTAATTCCTTATATAAGCGCGTTTAGTCAAATTAAGGAGCATATAGTGGTAGTGATTCAACATAGGCTCTTTGTTAATTAACAAGTGGCTAGTGTAAGGGGATGTGGGTAAAATAAAGCCGAATAAATGAAGTAGTTGAGGGTGACCGTTCTTGATGAACAAAGGATGATAAAATTGGCTGGAGGTGAAGTCGACGGTATCCTGACACACAAAGCAAAACGGAGGTAGCACTTCGTCAATACACGCGTCCACTTCCACAAAAACAAAGCCACAAGGCAAAGGGCAGCAATAGCTGAAGTGGACACATTGCAAGAATGTCTTGTCCGCTGTGACACGACTCGCACAAGCCTGAGAAGGTGACAGTACCCAAATTTCAAACGACGCAGTACATAATGCGGCGTGGTAATCGCTAAAAGTTCGGATGCTAGTGTATCATATATCAACACAGCCACGACAGCTACCCATTTACGCATCCGCACCGTTAACCATCTGCACTCAATTCACATGAGACATACTATCTCATCTTCCAGCCGTCATGCCCAACAAACCCCAAATCGCAATCGGCGCCGTGCTCACCGCTCGAAAAACAGCCTTTCCCGCCATGCCCTCTTTCCAACACACATAGGTATCTACCAAGCCTACATATCCTAGCGAGGCAAACAACATGTCCATTGCCTCAAAATGGCCTCCTAAATACATCCCCCAGAGTGCCACACCAAGAGCGGAGACACGGGCAGATTGGGTGATTATGAGAGCGTGGGCAGGTTTGGAGACTGACGTTCGTTCGGGAAGGCCAAAGGCGATAATTGCGCGTTCAGGTCCGGCCCAGAAGGGCATTGCGCCGCCAAAGGTTATGGTCGTGGCAATGAAGAGCGGGAAGATGTGGCGGGGGACGAATTGCTCGAACATGATGGCTTTTAACGGTTGGTAGATTGATTGTCGTCCAGTGAAAATGTTTGGCTTTCGTTCTCGGAGCTTTGCGCTAACTACTTATTGAGTGTGACTTGGGAGTTGATGTAGTTTAATAGATTGCCAAGGGAAATGAGAAGTTGAGGAGATAATAATGAGATAATGACGAGATGACGATGAGCACATGTGTTGTTTTGCGTATTGACTGATGTCCAATGCGCTCAAGATGAGGCGTGCAACTTATATTTGGGAGGATCGGACTGTCTAGATTATGGAGGGTGGGGAAATTAACGATAAGCTAGTCCTAATTCATGTAGGTGGTAACTGTTCATAGCACGGTCATTCAACAAGCATGGACGAGCAAGGGTAGCATGATAATGACAAAGAAAGCCTGGAAAAGCTCCACGTGCGGTCATCTAATAATGTTTCGCGACATGTTTAAATTTAAGGTTTCCTTCGGGGACTATCAGTTACATGATCCTTGTAAAGCGACCCGTGGGTGGCACGTGGACTGCAATGCGAGCAGCCGAGCACCCGAGGTCAGCAAAATGATAGAAACGGGTAAATCCAAGGCAGACAACATGGATCGTCACAAAATATATATTGATATAGAAATATTGACCCCATAAAAACTAGCGCCCAACTGTCCCTACCCAGCCTTCCCTAACCATACGCCGCCTACAATGCCGCGAAACCGGGTATACCATCCAAATAAACCAATCAATGCTTATTATTCTGAAGCCGCTCTCGCACGAAGCACAAGAGGTGTGCTGCGCCTGGGAACATTGCATGTTCGCCAGTGGGCGCTGCGCGGAGCTTCCTTGTCTACCATCTCCAAATCGTATTTGGTAAGTATCAACCCAAAGATTTGCTTCATGCCTGCAACTGCGTAGAATCGCCCAGGACTATAAGGCCGCATTAGTATAATATCAATGAAGGAGAGGAAAAGAGATTTGGCATACCAAGAGAGCCGACCAGTCCCCCAGACCTGCCATTCCGTTGCATCAGTCATTGGGAGAGCCTTTTCCGGTTCTGGGCTCTCGAATGATTGCGAATGTTCTAGGGATGCCAGAGTCGATGGGTCGAGGTGACGGAAACCATGGAATTGAAGTGGTTGGGCATAATTCGCTGGATCCCGCATCATGGCCCTGAGAGGTGTGGCAATCCAATGGCCGCGCTCGATAAACGTACCATCAGACAAATGAAAAGATTGCAGAGCCTTCCGCCTCGAGCTCACTGATAGATCGCATCGTCAGCTAGGATGTTCACATCATCGTTAATTGAGTTAGACTTACTTGAGTCGAGTGGAGATAAGCGCGACGATTCTTTGAGAAAACTATCCATCAGAGGAAGACCTTCGCCAGTCGCTTCGAAACTGTCGTATGCAGGGCCTTCGAATTCCTTCCGCAGGGGTTGAACGTATTCTGGGTGCATGCTAAGATCATGTACGGCAAAAATGATGCTCTATTGTCAAGAGTTAGCTGGCAGCGTAAGCAATGAAATGGAGACTTTGACACTTACCATCGCCATGCTATGACATGATCCAAACCATAGAGCCATCAGCTCATGGATGATTCTTTCCGCTGTCCATGGATTTGTCTTCGATGATTGTTCCATAAGCCACTGAATGCAGTCTTTCTACAACACGGAGCCACAATTAGCGCAATATTCTATGTGACCAGCCGACAAAGTTGTTTACTTACGTGTTCAGGTACTTTGTGGCCTAGTAATTTTAGTTCCCTTTCAGCAAGTCTTTGCTCAGCCACAGGCTCGAGAGTTTCGTGGATGATTTTATGGGCGTTGAATTGGTTGGACAGAAAACGGCCAATTGCTCTGAAGGCGCAACACTTAGATATAACACTATGCTATTCAGAGATTCTGACCTACGGGGAAATGGATGCTGGCAAGATGCGCACGATCTCTGCAATGATGATTGTCTTTACCACGAAGTCAAGGGTGGCTTTGATGAACGGCTTGTTATGCACTTATTACACATGGTCAGTTCCTCTTCTCCAAATATTGAGGTCGACACTTTATATACCTAGTTCTTTCCCAAAGAATGCCAGGGCGTTGGTGTGCGCAACGGTTTCGAGTACCATGTCATTAATACAAGGTCTCTTTTCCTCGTTCTCTTCGAACATTTCGTCAAAGATTGCAGAGTTTCCTAGACGAGTCGCCGGCAAGAAATGTGGCAAGCTGCTAGTGAGCCGACCACGAAGTGTTCTGAGTAGAGGTATACCGTCGGCTCCTCTCTCATCAAACCAGTTGAACCCGTGCATAGAGTATTGCGGTTGAAGCAACTATCCAGTGTCAGTTCATGCAGATTTCCCCTCTCATTACTAATGCCTACTTCTTTTGCTGCTGCTTGTAGAGACAGGACTGAATCGGGAGCCGCACCAATCTCCTCGATCAACTTTTTAGATGAGACAAAGGTATGAGCCCAATCAGGACTGTAGACCACGTAGGGACTTCCATTGGCCTAGTATGTAATGAGTTGCGGGGTATTTCAAAGTCAGTGACTAATGTTGCAGACGTACATTGGCGTATCCGTCTTGTATCAATTGGGGAGCCTCGAGGAGGAAGCGCCAAGCGGTGATGCGTTTTTGAATCAGTGTGACTGGATATAACAGAATCCAAAGCTGGCAATGTCAGTCTGTGCTTTCATCTTCATTTCCAATGATCTACTTACAAGATCATGCAGCTTCCCAGCACCGTACAAGACTGAGAGTCCCAGAGCGCAGCTTCCAACAAGAAAGGTAGCAGAGGCTTCCTGGTGTGGAAGAATGAGTAGCATGTTTGTAATTTCTGAAAGAGTTGTGGAAGAGTATTGTTTCTCGAATTCTGCCGATCAGAACCCCTCCCAGTTACATAGGGAAGGCCTTCATGTTTATGACCAGTTCTGCCCCGTCATAGCTAGGTACAAGCCTTGATATGAGACTACCCGAGATTGCGCAATGGCGCAGCTATGCGAAACCATCATTAAAATAGCAGCCACCAAAGAAACAAAGGGCACGAAAGTCAATACGGCGAAAGTTCTGATTGGGCTCTAGAAACATTGCGCCGATTGGCCCTAACTTAGACTGTGGATATAATTGCTTTTCCCCTAACAATAGATAGTCACCGATAGAAAACTTGGCATTCGAGACGTTCTAAATCCTTCTATCGACCCAGTACTCTCGACGAATGCGAATTGAGCTGACCGTTGGTGGCTATCATCCCCAATTTGCATCAATACGCAAACGACTTCAAAAAGTTGTTTCTCGAAGACCTGGCGGAGGAACGAGGATCGACAAAGCCAACCGCAAAACGCGGGAGGAATTCCAAGGGTGGTCGGTGCATAACGCTAAATTCATAAATCCCCGTAGGTCAGGGAGGCTAAACCTTTCAGAACATGAAAATGGTGAGCTAGGCCCGCTCGTCTTCTTGATTACAGTTATGTCGTGTCAGGGACACCAATGCCAGGTGCATTGGAAGGGTAAACCTAGCGCGTGCAAGGCGTTTTTCCATGGATATTTAGTCGACCATCGTAGTGACATACCGGTACTCAGCAATCTTTCATGTAACATCTCAACGCTTTTATGCGCCCCAAGACGGGTGGATTACCCATTGAACGCCCAGTGGCGGACGCGAGACGTTGGAGGCGTAATTATCACACGCACGTATGTCATAGCCGAGCCGCTATCATTCCAATTAGCCAAAACCCACGCCCATGAATACATATGTTGGATAGGCCTTTGTGATCATTTTCTGTCTATTCAGCTTAGGAGTGGAAGCGCAACTCCATCGACCGCGGTCCTCGAAGGCATCAGCCCCAAGAACCCGATTACGCGACAATCCCGGAGCGACTTTGATGAAATCGAGATTCCTTTGCATATGCGGCTGATGCTGATGATCACCCTGTCTACCCCTGCCTGCCTATTACAGACGAATCTTGACGCTAGGTACTATGGTGCACGACTCAGTTCCAAGTTCTCTATCTCCTCGCTTGCGTCCTTGCTATCGCTTCTTTTCGGAGTCCGATGACCCGTGTCTGAATCCTTCCTACTTGCAAGAAATGAATGGCTATCGTGTCATTCCTTCCGTGCATCTCTGAGGGTTGCTTGGCTTAGCTTTTCTCACTCCATATATACAGCTGAGAGGCTGAGATCAAACGCAGTCGCTCAGTTTCTTTGAAATCCTTCAATTTCCGTCCTTCCCGCTTTTCTAGAAGTTCCTTTCTGACTGCCAAGAAATGGATGCTCTACCGCCTGGCATGGACCTTTCCAAGATCCCCATCATGGCTAACCCCAGTGGGGCACCACCAAACTTTGTGGACCCACCATCATTGCACAACACCGCGGTAGGATTGGGAATATCACTCATGGTGATGAGTGGTCTTGTCTTGATACTGAGGTTGATCACGAACTGGAAAATTTCTCGGCTTGGTCTCGATGATTGTACGTACAGCTTCATTAGATATATGCTCACACTATCAAATTATTCCATCCTATGCCTCCTGACTTCTCTATACATGTTCTCTATTTGCAGACTAAGCTTTCATTTGATGCCTGCTAATGTGGTCTGCAACAGATCTTTGTATGTTTGCTCAGGCTGGAGGTATGAGCTATTGGATTTTGTATTACATGGGTGAGCTTAGCTTTGATTTCAGATGATCAATATATTACTAACGGGCTTCAGTGTCAGAAAGAGGAATATCAAGACACGCTTGGGATGTTCCAGTTACTATTATGACGGTTCACTTCATACAAGTAAGCTCAACCCTCCCTCCGGTGTGGAATTATAGCTGACATTCGCGACAGCTACAAGCATCAATACAGATCGTAATTGCTCCCACACTGTGGGCTGCGAAGTCAGCAGTTCTTGCCCTCTACATCCGTCTATTTGGCTCAATCAGGTGGCTCAAGATTACCTGCTACATTTGGATTGGTTTTATGGCACTGTTCTATAGCTCCAACATCGTCATAGCTGTCGTGTACTGCATTCCAAGAAAGTCCGAGGCCTGGGATGGCACTTCTTTCCAGCGTTGCTCCAAGTCGACTTGGTCGGCAGTTGTAATAGGTGTCTTCTCAGCTCTGGCTGATCTAGTCATCTTCGCTCTACCGTTTCCGATCATTTTGAAGTTACGGGTGACCCCGGCAAAGAAGCTTGGTTTGGTCATTTTGTTCTTAACGGGATTGGTGTAAGTTTCTCTGCCAGCTTCTGAAAACCGCAATTCGCTAACATTGCCATTTCAGTCTTGTCGCGATGAGTATCCTATCTCTAGTCTTCAGAGTCAAAACCTTTAAAGGTCTCGATCCGACTTGGAATGGTACAAGCACTGCAATAATAACGTGAGTGGCTCTATCGTATTGAGAATGAAACAAATTATTTACTGACACTGATTGTCAGCTTCGCTGAGGTCTTTGGCACGGTAATAGTTGCATGCGCGCCAGCATTGTCAGCCTTCTGGCTCAAGATCTTCACCAAGAGCTCACTGTGGTCCTCGTTCTCATCCCGGAAATCACAGTCATCGAAGGGAGTCGTCCCAACGAACCTTCATTTCGAGTTCGATTCAGAATCGATTCTCAAAGACAAACCATCGCTGAAGGAAGATGATGCGTCGGCGAAATCAGGTCAAAAATCTAACGAAAAAACACTTCCGTATCTTAAGCCGTGGGAGGTTGGTACGTCTGCAAAATCTGAGGACACTTCTAAGACGAAGGCAGCTCCGATGGGTTCAGTAAGAAGCAGATCCGATGTATGATGATCCGCTATTCATCATAACTATGTACGACTCTTGTGACATTCTTATATCGGGTACGGATAGGCTAGTTTCGTTGAATGCGAGCCTGAACCATCCGATCAGCTAGTCTGTGGGTACATCAATAGAAGAGCGTCGTCGAAAGTATCATGAATTTTCGTTTAGCAGTATGAGTGCTCACTTAACCTAATGCATTGCATAGAACGGAGTGATGGCTACCATATGCCAAGGGCATATAAGTAGGTGGTGAAATATTGAGGCAGTTCAGTCACAGGCAGTTTTTGACATGAGCACTGCGGAGTGAAACAACCGGTAAGCCAAAGGCACATCGTCTGCTTTGTTGTGTTTCTTTTGAAGTAGACAAGGATCTACTTGTTAGATAGTTCTAAACATTAGAAGGTCAATATATGGAGTGGTACGTGCGGAGATCCTAAGGAACTCTACCAACCCTAAGCCCTATACGTGACGCAGACACAAAAAATGCAATCTACAGCTTACTTGGATGTCCGAAATTGGATTCACCAATGTCTGAGGTTTGTAATATCCGGAACTATTCCAAACCAGTACTTCTCATGATAAATAAATGAATTGCACGAGATATATTTTAATTCCACTATGAATGTTGACCGAAGATCGAGAAAGTGGGGATTTAAGCCCAATAGAGTGGGGTTCAGCTATCAATAGGAACAAGAATCAAGTGTCTGTAAGGGTTTGTAAAGATGTTAAATATAAATACCTAGTGGTGGGCGACACTTTGCTTCATCTAACGTTGAAGAGATTTCATCTAGGGCTGGTGCGCAAGAAACCTGATTCGAAAGCTTTCAAATCAGGAGACAGTTTGTTAATAGTAGATTAGATCGTAGTCAGTGTAGTTTGCGTTATCTACATGTAGGTGTCTACAACTTTGCTACCCCTTTCACACCCGGCCTTTGTAAATTAGAACCTTGCTTCGTTCCCGAAATCCACGTGTCAGACAATGCCGTTTTATCGTCTTTGCTCTTGCCTGAGTCCACTGTCGCCCAGAATTTCTTTTCTTTTTTCCAGCGTACCGTCTCTTTCTTAAGAAATTCAGAGATATCTTTAGCCATTGCGGTCGGTTTCTCAAAGACACACAAGTGTCCGCCATCTTCAACGATCTTTTCTTCAACCCCTCCGTCTGCTATTCCACCGTTCCCGCCCGCCCCTGTTCCCGTTCGCGAAAGGTGTATCTCCCGTATTTCTTCGTGATTGATATGTGAAAAATCTCCGTACATGAACAACGTCCTCGGGCGCAGATGTGCGAGACCTCTCAACACAGGCACCCCTTCGGGTCTCGTGTAAACCATTGTAGATATTTCCTCGAACGGAACCAGGTCAGGATTAAGTATACGCTCTCTATTTCGTGCTTCCACTGTCGTTGTAACCTCGGGTAGCGGATGGAAATTGGAACGGACATAGGACCAGGCTTCTTGGGCCTTTGGAGTCGTAAGTGCCACGCCTCCATTTCCAGTATCACTTAACGCGTGTGCAAGGAACTGTTTCAAGACTCGTGGATCCATGGCTGAGAAGAACCCATTTTTGCTAATTTGGGCTTCGGCCTTGGCTCGCGAGTCCCATATCTCGCGCCTCATGGATGAAAACATAGCAGCGTTTGGACCAGGTGGAGCGAAATCCTGAATAACAGGCTCGATGAGAATGAGTGAGTGGAATAAGCGAGGATGGATGAAGGAGAGGTTAGCACTGAAACCGAGAATTAGTATTAGATTAGATTTTGGCTTCTTCGGAATCATTCTCTTACATTTGGGCGCATCCCATGCTATGTGCTAGTCCCACAAATGGTGGTTTCATGCTGTCCCGAAAATGGTTCACCATAAGTAGGAGGTCACGTGAGTGATCGAGCCAACTCGGGTCATCTCCAAGTACGGCTTTATTTCTAGCAAAGCTCGCGCCCTGATGCGCATTGTCTGCCATCCAGATAGCTCTGATGTTGAAGCCATTTGTAGCATTTAGGAGGTCATCCCAGAGGGCTTCATAGCATTCCTTTAGAAATTAGCGCGTGCGAGAGAAAGCAATAGTCGGTTAAGGGTACCTTTGGAAAGCCATTACCATGCGATGCAATGATGGTTATTGAGTCGTCGTCCAGCTCTTGGTTGTGGCGCGGGCGGTATTCCTTTACAGCTAGTTGTAGCGCGGCGTCATCTCGTTTCACACCATGAGGAAACTCTCGTATAAGCTGGCATGGGGACCAATGTTCTGTGACCACGAAGTTTGGGGAAGACATGTCTGAGAAGGTTGGTGGCTTTCTGTAAACACGTAGACACGTAAAGGATGACCGGTTTAATAGGTACGGAATTACCGGGATGCGTTACGGCACGTTTCGCGAACCCCGCGGGCTAACCATCCTGGGGCCATCACATGTTGACCATTCCCTTTAACACGTCTCTACTACTCAGCTTACTTCCTCCATCTTACTCATCTTTCGCCTTGATCAACTGGATAAATAATGCTTCTATCCAGATACGCAGCGCTCAGTCCAACCGTGCGAGCATTGTGCCGGGGTTCACCACATCCAGATGTTCCACTATCCTGGATAATGCCCCACAAAACTAATCAAAAAGAGTTATAGGAAAGAGACTCGTCGTAGCCATCACAGACGCGATAGCGTGCTCAACTGTTAAACGCCAAATAGTTCTTAACCCCCCGCCCCTCCCCCCAGAAAAAAAAAACCGCCCCCAATGATGACTGTTCTCGAAGCTTTCACCACAGTATGTATAAAACAGTTTCCAAAATTCAATCATGCCGCAAACGAGTTAGAAGCGGCATTTGGGTCCAAAAACGAAAAGTCCCTTCAGAATACTCACCAAGGACGGAATGCTCTCCGATAGCTCATTGTAGCTGTGGCTGGGCGATACTAAACGGGAAATTTTGAGGGAACTAAGCCAAAAAGCTTTTGCAAATAACATTAACGCCTTGCTTAAAAATTAACAACTTGTTCCATCAGCCCACATTGAGTGAGTTGACACTCATAGTCGCTTTAAACGCTCATAGTCGCTTTAAACGCATGTCTAAGATGTCGACTATTTAATGTTTATAGCAATGAACTGACTTGATTGATAGCAGATGGGATAGACGAACTCACCGAGCTTCTACGAGTCGTCCGTTCGTTGCCGACGGCACGTTCGGATCAACCTCTTGTGCTGACTTACATTGATAACAGTAATCAAGGATGGGATGGCTTCCCGGCCATGAGTTACAAGACTATTTTCTTCGGCTGGCGGCGCTCTACTCCGATACCAAGTTAATATCGGAACGGCTGCCGTTATCCGGCATCGACAACTGTTCGCCAAGGAGCCTAAGACATGACCGACTTAGAAATGGTGAAATCGCGGAGATCCCCAGACTCTCTTAGCAGTTAGAATCTATCAATATTGACGGCCGAACTGCTCTTATCTATATCTTTAACTTGGCGTACGACATTTCTTCCTCGAAATTCTCCATTTTTAGGGTGCGCTTTTTTAATTGCGAGTCATTGTGGGCATTCAAAATGAGCCGTTCTCCACAATGGCGAAGTTGAATCGCACCAAAGAAAATTTCGGTTCTATAATCAACAATGCTGACTATCGCAGCCCTTTTATTGAGCACACTGCTTCTACAGGCTGTGGGTGCAGCAATCTCACCGGAATACCACTCGCTGGTGTGGAAATTCGACGACGACAATTTCTGGGCTCCATTAGGATTGAACACCACTACATTTGCATTAGAGAGCCCTGCTAGGTCTGCTCCAGAGGGATTGAACAAGCGCACTTCCAATGGACCAAAAGGTACACAGTACCTACCCTGCACGATTGTTACTTTGGACGGTGGTCTCTCTGGTGATACATTGAATGGAACGTTGGATGCATATCGTGCAATAAAGGATGATGTCTGGTCAGAAGCGCATGTATGTTACGTCTCCAGCTATTTGCCTTAGTCCCCTAACACAGGTACAGTTTATGGAATGCCTTTTCATCCAAACATCCAGTAACGTTACAAGCATTTCGGATCTCGGATCACTGTCTGCATTTATTTCGGAAAACGAGTTATCTCACGTCTTCGTCTCCAAAGCATACAATGTCACCGGGCTTGTTACATCCGCCGCCATATATCCTGTCTCTTCTACATGCGATCTCCCCAACGGTCCATACATCGTCTCCATCTCCCCATGTGAAACGGGTCTTAGTATCACGCCTGCCTACGGCCTGCACGAGGACGTATACGAATCCTTCATGTCAGGCTCCATTCCCAACAGCGCAATTGCAGGAGCCCATCTCACAATGCAAGTTTCCATCCCCGGAACACGGCTGCCATCGATCATTGTCCCATCTAAGATTGCATCCACAATCACCACCAGGGAGGCTGGCCCGCTTGCAGGCCTCAGATTTGCTACAAAGGACATTTTCCACATCACTGGACTAAAGACATCAGGTGGATCACGCGCCTACTACCAAGTCTACGGTCCGCAAAACTACACTACCGAGACTGTTGCAAAATCGTTAGCAGGTGGAGCCCAATTGATTGGAAAGACTCGAACAATTGCCTTCGCGCTTAGCGCTCCACGAAATGGCGCTGAAATCGACTATCTTGATCCGTGGAATTCGCGCGGTGATGGATATCAGACCACTGGTGGAAGTTCGAGCGGAAGTGGCTCGGCTGTTACTGCCTACGAATGGGTCGACTTCACAATCGGTAGCGATACTGGTGGTAGCGTCAGATTCCCGGCGCGGTTCGGTGGCCTTTACGGGTACAAGCCCACGCATGGTATCTTCAATCTAACGGGAATTCTTGCCGCCATTAAAGAGCAAGATACTCCGGGTTTCTTGACACGGTCCCCCTCGATCTTTGTAAAACTCGGCAAATGGTGGGCAAAAGCAACCCCTCTAGAAGAGACCGCCGATATACCTATGCCATCAAATCTTCTCTACTTTGCTGATGAGCCGGCACTTGTACAGCCTGAAGCAGAAGCTATGAAGCTCGAGTTCTTTGACCAGGTTGCTGCCGCGTTCAACATGTCTACATCCTCAATCAACGTCGCCAGCGCCTGGCTCGCGAACGGGCCGTCAAATGGTCAGCCCATATCGGAATACATGGCGTACGTCTACTCAGACCAAAACTCTATCCAATTCTACGATACGATCGGAAAGACTCTTGCTGAGCTCTACGGGGAGTACAACAACGGATCCTTCTTCCCAGCCGACCCAATGGTGAACGCGTCATGGTATGATGCCTTGAACGAGACCACCATCGCACGCGCTCCGCAATCCATCCGAAAACGGGAGCTCTTTGCAGAGTTCTGGAATTCCAACGTTATGATATCTTCCAATGCCACGTGTAGCGAGTCTTTCTTTGCACATAGCTTGCATATCGCGCCAGGCATGGAGAAGGTTACCCACACGCCTACAAGCGTTGCTTGGTACTACTGGGCTGGCGTGAATACAAATTTCGCGGGCATTCCGGAAATCGTAGTGCCGATAGGGCAGATACAGTACTGGAGCCCGTACACTTTGCGGTATGAGTGGCAGCCGGTTACGGTTGCGTTTGCGGTTGCAAAGGGTTGCGATTTGAAGTTGTTTGAGTTGGTGGAGAAGCTAGAGGGACTTGGACTGCTGAAGGAAACATTACCTGGGAAAGTGGCGTACTATACTGATGAGGTATGGTGATAGCACTTGAATCGGAAGATTTTATGGCATTAGTTCCTGATGAAATATTTCATACTCAATAAGGAAGGTCGCTGATCAATATCGCTAATTTGCCTAAAAGAGCTTACCTGACCTATATAGACCCGCTAGAGTATGACGCCACACGGAGGATTTCATCATTTCCAATCAAGAGATAAGAAAAGAACCCCATTTCCAGGATCACGAAGCCGGCGTTGGTCTCATTCCTCGACATTATGGGTTTCAACATCTATCTCCACTTTTTATTTGCCCTCACAAATGCGATTACATTTCCTTCTCCAACAGGTCCATACAATGTGGGAATGAGACCGTACGTGCTTAATCACACCACACTCAACGATCCCGTTGCTCCAAGTGGTACCGGTAGTTCAATACTCGTGAACTTCTACTATCCCACCAAAGATGCCGCTCCACTTCAGCCCTATCTCCCGAAAGCCCTCACCACATACTATGAAGAGTACTATTCCGTCCCCGTTGGCACATTCACAAACATTACCGCACCCATCGCGCCGAATGCAGCTTCTTTATCTGCAAATCACAGCACCAGACTTCCGACCCTTCTTTTTGGCCCACCGGCAGCTGGCCCCCCATCTCATCTCTTCTTCGCACTGATCTCGGACCTAGCGTCTCATGGCTATACAGTTGTAACAGTCGACCATCCTTACGAACCGCCCATTCTCGTGTACCCAAACAACACCGTAATCGTAGGACTACCACCAGACGGCGGCGATGTAGACCTTGGAGATCTGTACGCGTACCGGCTTGCCGATACCTCTGCCCTACTAGATGCTTTGCCGGAAATTTCCCGTACCCTGGAAGTCCCGACGAATCTGTCGCACTTGGTATTCCTAGGTCACTCGATTGGCGGCTCCGCTGCACTTAACCAAGTTTTGGTAGAAAAGGCGCGTAATCCACCACACGGAAGCAAGAAATTCTTTCTTGGTGCTATCAACATCGATGGCATGCTCTTCGGTGACGTTGCAGCAAACTCCACGTCTGCAGATCTCCGCACACCATCGCTTCTCCTCGCCAACTCTGAAAACACCCCAGATGTTCCTACCGGCTGGTCGCTGTTTGAGTCGCTTCAGACAAGCTGGAGTAAAACGGTAAGGGTTGTTGGGGGCGTGAATCATACAGATTTCTCAGATTTAGTAGTTTGGAAGCAGGGCGCCGGGATTACTGGAGGGAATGGGGTTATCAAGGCAGATAGGATGGTGCAGATTACAAGGAAGTTCGTGGGGGATTTCATGAGCTTCGTGCAGAGAAAGGGTGAGGGGGTGTTGAGTGGGAGTGGGAAAGTGCTAGAAGAGTGGCCAGAAGTGAGATTTGATTACAATGGAACAGGCAACGCGTGAGGTGCCTCAACCCTTCGAGAATCTGTATGCAAGTATATTTACTATGCGGCACTCTAATTCTCAATGTCAAATCGGAGAAACACCTTAATATTCAAGCTCCTCATTTCGACAGGATATCATAGCGAGGTTAAGCCTCTTTCAAAAGCTCCAGCATTCTCAATTAAGTGCCATTTGTGTTCATGCTCTCATCAAGACTATGTTTAAATATAGGCACTCAATTTTTGATACGCATTAGATCGAACGGATCAATTCTCACCGACTTGAAACTTTGGTGCTCGAGATGTGACAGAGGCTACAGATCACAAGCCACTCCACAGACAAGCGTAGGATCATTCAGGCGTAAGGACTCCAACCACCCTTTACCACTCATTCTACACATACACATAGCTTACAGTAACTAAAGCTGATATATACGTATTCTTATCCTTTGGACTAATGTCAAATGAATGTTGAGAGAAAGATGCAGGCTAATTCGAACTTCTCATCAACACGGCACCAAAGATTACTAACTCGACTATCGGAGCCTTGTGCCACAGTTGCTCCCACCGTACGAGAGAGGCTATTCAACTCCGTCAAAGCCATGTTCTTCGGTCAAACCGATCGTCCAATCAACAGCGATCTTTAGAATCCCTCAAGGCTCCGTGCTGACTGTACTAATACGTTATTGGCGCATTTTGGCCCCTCCATGACTACGAAGGATTGAAAAAGAAGGCTGTTAATATACTCGTCTACAAATCCAACCAGGAGATTTCTTTCCTGTCTCCAAAATTAGGAGGTGGCGGGCTATGTAACAGACTGAACCGTTCATACGGACAAGGCCTCCCAGGGTTGTTCATTCCATGAATCTTCAGAGAAAAACTAAGCCTCTCCTCGCCGCTACTTAGGTTTGAGTGCTGTTTTCTTTTCGCTTTTCTGTTTCTCGCGCTATCGCTAATTTTCAAAGAATGTTGTCAATTATATGGATATGGAGTGCATTTCTCGGAGTCGCATGCGCACAAAACCAATTCACGGACCCACATGGCGGTGTCAACAATGAGTGGTCGCAAACATGGAGCGTGGGTGATACAATGCGGATATCTTGGAAAGAAGATTGGGAAGGCGCGGGGGATTCACCAGACCAGGTCGACCTCTGGATTACTTGGTTCACAAATGACGCTTTTAGTCAACTCATAAAAGGTACGTCTCTGTGCCTACATCTTTATTAGCCGTTGAGGTATACCGTGAGAGTAAGCACTAACGTTAACGGTGTTGGGAAACAGAGGACATCACGATGGGGAAATCAGGGAGCCTAGACTGGAAAGTGAATATCACCAACGCCGTCGCGAAAGCAGAAAATCGCTTCGTTCTCCGCTTGAAGCCACACTCAAGCCCTCCTGTATACACTCCGAACACCAACCAAGCCTCGGGCGTTGGGTTCAAAATATTGCCAAATAGCAACCCTGATACAACGTTCTCGCAAACATCATCGTCAACTTCGACCGCAAGTTCAACGACCGCTACTTCATTAACAGAGTCATCTCCCCCAGCGACAACGTCACCACCGGTGGGAAACAACAATAACAATAACAGTAACAGCAGCAGCGGCAAAAAGAAAACCAATGTCGGAGCTATCGCAGGCGGTGTTCTCGGAGGTCTTGTCTTCATAATTCTGCTTTTAGTAATAGCGCTCCTAGCGCTACGACTCAAGAAGCGGAAGCAAAAGGAAGCGAGCGGACTAGCGGCAGGGGAGGGACTGATGGCACATACAGGAGATAGAGAGGACGTAAAATACTACCACGATGCACCGTCAGGTGCTGGTGGGGCTGCGGCACCGGTCGAGCTAGCGGATATGCATGGGACGAGAGTGATGCATGAGATAGGCACTGAGAGCGAGTGGAGGCGGCCATGAGAGTGGGCTTGGACTCTGAGTGGAAAAAGCTTTGTGAAGACCAAGAAGAGTGAGAAAATACTTTTAGATAGAAACGCCAATGTTGAGGCTCAACAACAAGGCATATGAATAAGGCGCGAGGAAAAAACAATGAGTAGATTTATCCTCTTCGTTTACAACCGTTTTCCATATTCTTATCATCCCTGTCTGTCCCACGTTCACAATCTCTCCTCCACTCTTCTTCTCTTAAAACTTATACCTCAGCTCCAGGTTCTCTTTGTCTGTCAAATCACTAAACTCTACATCAGGCCTATGCTCAACTCCAGCATGTTCCCTTCTACGATTCTCCCGTCGATAGTACAAAAGCAAGACCGCGACCGCTAGGAGAACTGTAGAATCAACTGCCACGATGGTAATTTTCGCGGGTACGAATTCCGGCGCGTCTTCATCGCGAAATGTGAGTGGGCCTAGTATATTGCCGAGGCAAAAGGACATGAGGAGAATCGCGTTCATGGTGACTTTCTTGGTATGTCCCTGAACACTAATGTTAGCAATGATGCCTTAGCTCTAGAGACAGATGTACTCACCGCGAAATTACAGGCTGCGAACGAGTACGACAGCGGAAGGAATGCCCCAGTAAAATGCGTAAAATAGTTACCCACCAACCTCCCAGCACGATGGCTAGAAGGAAGGAACGCGATAAGCCCTCCGCCCAGTATCCCTCCAAGCGCTGTCCAGACAACCTGCATAGCACCGCGGCAATTGTACCGCGCTGCAATCTGCGTACCTATGATTACGCTTACAACGGCTATGAATCCACCCGGCATTTGAAGTAGCGTCGTCTGCTTAGGGGTGAATCCAAAGCTAGATATTAGCACGCTTTGGAAGGATCCAACAGCACCGTTAGGAATGCTTGCCGCCGTGGTGATATATGCCAGAAGCCAGACTTGCGGGTCTCGGAGTGCTTCAAAGAACTGGTAGGGCTTGAAATGCTTGTTTTCAATACCGGTGTTGTTTTCCCGCAGCCGTTCCACGGCCATGATTTTCTCGGCGTGAGTGAGCCGACTTGACATTGGGTTATCGGGCAGTAATAGAACGACGACAATCCCAACAGAAATGGTGACGAGACCAACGACCAGGAACATGATCTGCCAGTTGTTGAACCGCGTGCCAGTGTAGTGCTGGAACCCATACGACACCAGCGAGCCAGCCATGACGGCGCACCCAACACCCATGTACCAGAAGCCGATGCGCTTAGGTTGCTCGTCTCGCTTGTACCACATTGATGTAACGAGGATCAGAGATGGGCTGATGGCGGACTCGAACATCCCGAGCAGAAACCGACACGCAGCTAGTGAAGCGTAGGAGTTGCATGCGGAGGTGCATGCAACAACTGTACCCCAGAGGCAGACCATCGTTCCCAGATACTTTGCGAGGGGAAGGCGTTGCATGAGGAAGGCATGTGGCATTTCGAAAATCATGAACGCGAGGTAGAACAACCAAGACAAGGTACCAAATTGTTCCGTGGTAATATCTGCGTCGTCGAATATTCCCATAGCGGCGGCGTAGTTGACTATGGACATTAGAACACGAATAGCACAAGGCTAGGGAACGTACGTAAACTCTTGTCCATGTATTGTAAGAAATAGCAGGCGAACATGAGCGGAACAATCATCCAATCAATTTTTCTCACCAACGTCTTCTCATCGACGATAGACAGCTCCTCGCCCGTCTCATTGTACCGCAAAAACTCGAGTGCTCGGTCGACATCTCTGTACTGGCCTTTCTGCACCACCTCCTCATCAACTGGGTGGCTGTCGTAAATCTCGTCTTGTCCCATTGTGCCACTGGCTTATCAGGTATCGATCACATAGGTTGTGAGTTGCTCGCTGTTCTCAACCCCGCTATATACATCTTCGGCCAAATCTCGCGTCTCCAAGATCAACGATTGATAATGAATTTCCAGCATACCAATCGCAAACGAACAAAGCACCAGAATAGGAAGGTAAGCATGTAGGAATCCCATTCCTTATAACACTGTCGTGATGATCGTCGCGGCAGACGCGCATCTCCGGCCGTTGTAGTCGAGGCGGTTGCGGCGTGCCGATGCGGGGAAGATAGCTTATCGCGAGTAAGCGTTCAGGCAGAGCTTTTGGTATGTATTTGGGCAAGGTTGCATGGCAAGGTGTGATATAAGAATAAGTTGGATGGTACGCTATAATCGTAGTATTCGAATAACGGATTTTTGGGAACTATAAACGGCCGGAGTCTGGTGAGTATCATGGCGTAGTTGGGTGTGTAACTGGACTTTGAAATACATGCAATTACGTCATCGAATACACTCTCCACCACTATCATGCTTAGTCGCACAAACAAATCTACGCGAAATCAATTCTCCACGTTGCTCGTCTGTGTGTGATTATTTGGGCCAATGGGAGACGCGAGCGTTACCCCATTAGGAGTGTGGACAATTTATGGTAAACGATCCGCTCCAGGGTTACCCATCTCTTGTATATACGGAACCATAAAGGACCAGTGGATTTTGAGTAAGCGATTGAATCCCACCAACCGCAGAGTGCAAGTACGAGGGCCGCTTTGGCGATGTATGGTATATAGAGGAGCAATTTGAGGAAAAAAGGGCGAAGCGGAAAATTTACCTTTCTCTAGAGTAGGAGCTAGGGATGCCTTTGGAGGTATATAGCTGGATCTAGGATTACCCTTAATTCCTTTCCTGGTTTTCTTTGTGCGACAGGCTTTTTCGATTTCTCATCCTTAGGCTAACGCACTTCTCACGATCGTTAAGCTTATCATGCGCTCCCTCTCCCTCACAGCAGTGCTGCTGCTCCCGTTCAGCACTGCATCCACCCTCAAAGCACGAGCTTCCACCCTTATTCCATCAACTGTATTCGACTCCACTGCCAACCTTGAGCAATACTTTACATACAACTACCCCTGGGGCGGTGATACGCACAATGGCGGCGCGCGAATGGACAAAGCGCACGTCAGTATATCATCCCCTGGTACGCTTACTATAACGGCGCAGCCAGTCAAAGGCCAAAAGCCAGCTACACATGGCGGCAAACAAATCGCTATAAATTATCTTAGTGGGGCTGTGGGCGCAAAACAACATTTCACGGTTCCGAAAGGCGGCGGCCTGGTATTCTCGGGGTCATTTCAGGCGACGACAACCAAGGGAACATGGCCGGCGTTTTGGTTGACGGCGGTCAATGGATGGCCTCCCGAGGTTGATATGGCGGAGTGGAAGGGTAGTGGGAAGATCAGTTTCAATACGTTCAACACGAGTTCCGTTTTGAGTTGGAAAGACGTGACGTACAGCAATCCGAGCCAATTTCATGATATTAAGTGTCAGCTTAGGGACATCAACGGGAAAGATACGCAGGTGAAGTATTGGATGGATGGCGTGGAGGTCACGACGCATTATGGGAAAGATTATACCGAGAAGCCGCTATATCTGTGAGTGCAGGAATTTGAAGGGATTGATACAGGAAGATATACTGACCGGAACGTTCAGTGTCATCAATCTTCAAATGGAGGGATCGAGTGGGTCGCCGGGCCCTACTACGAGTGAGTAAATCTCCTAGAATGGAGGGGATGTTTGGCTGATTCGATTACCAGATACAACGTACTCTGTGAAGAATCTACAAGTAACAACGTTATAAAGAAGATGAGGATGATGTAAAAGAAAGTAAAAATTCAAGAACGCTGTACACCCTCGGTAGTAATCCCCCTTAGTACATAAATGGCATAGTGATTGTTAAGAAGTTCCGGTCGATGCAGTCAGCACGCACGAAATCCGGACGTACGAATACTTTAGTGGCATTGGTATATTGTACAACCGATTAGTTTACCCCGCTTTGATATAAACATCCCAAAACATGGCACAACTTCATCAGTCCACCAGGTTGCGTCAAATAATATCTTGCGTCAAATCTTCCAAGACTTAGATCAATTCCTTTTCCGGTCACATACCAAGCATTAGGCATGAATTCATCCTCGTGGAAAGCGTATGGAAAGATCGATCCGGAGTTGGAAGCAGTACGACATACTCTTTTCCCATCTTCAAGATTTGCTAATTCAAGGAGTTGCTTCCCTCAATGCCCCCAATAGTGTCGTTTGCAGATTACGGCGGCATGGACGCGATACGAAAGTCTCTAAATGAGCAGATGGAGCAGGGAATCAAGGCCGGAATCTTCAAGGTACCCGATTTCACTGGTGTGATCAAGGAAGAAGTGCAGATTCCCACTCGCGATGGATCTACTCTTCGTGCTGTGCAGTATCGCCCCGAGTCAGGAGAACAGGGCCCGCTATTTGTGTACTACCATGGAGGTGGTTGGGGTTTCGGCTTCCCGGAGGTAAATGAACCGATATTCGAAATCTTGACAAAAGAGTTGGGCTTTACAGTTGTGGGAGTGGCTTACCGGCTAGCTCCGGAGCATACATTCCCAACGGCTGCGAATGACGCGTACGACTCTTTGAAATGGGTACGCACACTCATGATTGCTATCCAAAAATCATCTAACGGGCATGTCAGGCTGCTGAAAACGCGTCGAAACTCGGGTCGGATCCGTCAAAGGGAATCATCGTTTCAGGAACTTCGGCGGGTGGGAATATTGCGGCTGTCGCAGCTCACGAAGCTATGGACCAAAAGCTATCTCCTCCGCTCACGGGTGTTTTTCTAAATATCCCTGTTTTAGTGCATCCAGATGTTGTACCAGACAGATATAAGCCGCACTACACCAGCGAGGAAGAGTTCAAAGAAGGCATCATCCTGGATCGAAAAGGCATGGAGTTCTTCTATAGTACGTTGATCGCTTCAAAGAAAAACGGAAATGCGTTAATTAGCAGTATAGGCGAATACAAGGTCGATCCGAAATCGAAATTGATAAACCCGCTTCTTTGGCCAGGCGGCCACAAGACGCAACCGCCAACGTACCTCCAGGTTTGCGGGTAGGTTCTCTCTTCATGTTCGACTAAGCCCTTGCTAAAAGAGCCAAAGCATGGACCCTTTGCGAGACGATTCGCTCATCTACGAGAGCCTCCTTAAAGAAGGCGGCGTAGCGACGCGGCTGGACGTGTACTCGGGGATTCCTCATGCCGGCCTAGATTTGTTGCCAATGCTGTCGCAGGCCAAGAAATCGCTGCGTGATATGAAGGCTGGGGTACAATGGCTATTAAGCCAGAAGCCTTGATCGGTGATTGGTGTGAGGTTAAGGAGAGGAAGCGCTGGGTGCAGGCCAGAAAAGGGTCGTGCACATCACGTGATAGCGCGATCCAACTAAAACAAAAGACGTGAAACCAAAACAAAAATGATATCACCAATAACGCCACGTCTCATTTCACATCGCCGATCCGTCCCAATACATAAAACGCTATCATAGCCGTAATTCAGGGGCATACTCGCCTCCTCTTCTCATCACCATCATCACCATTGACTCTCTCGCGAACCTATCCCTTCCCAAAGACCCTAAATCTTCATCGCAGATTATGCCGCGGGCTGCTCCGGGTGCTATAATTCGGCGTCGTGGGCCAGCGAAGTCTAGTGCCCGCACCGGCCCATACCCCCAGCCTTCATCTGGTGTTCCTAAGAGTGGAAACCCGGGCTTGCCCATTAACGAGGACAAGGAGAACGCGTCTCCAAAATCCAATAACAATGATAATAACTCTCCTGTGAATCTATCTGCCGACAAGGAGTCTGTACCGTCCAATTTGCCCAATAGTTACCGCGACATTCCCCTCCCTGAGATCGCAGGCGAGGTCCCTGTCTACGAAAACGTGGGTTGCCTTGCTCTCTTCTATCCTCTATCCCGTAACTAACAATTGCTCTGTATACAGGCTACCGCCATCCGACGTAAACTCAACAAGCTACTAGAGTCGAAGGCTATGATTCCTGGGTCAAGCAAAAAGTGGACGCAGGGATCTCTGAGTTCCGAATTGCGAGCCATCGCTCAGAACAGCACACCCGTGAAGACAAACCAGGGCGTTGGAAACCGGGGCCCTAGCGTCGCCTCATTGCGCCGCTTCCTCAAGCTTAGTGGCAGCATGGGTGGGGGGGATAGTGAGAGTTACTACTTTGGCAACATGCTGCTGGAGAAATTAAGGATTTGGAATGGAGAGAAGAAGACGAAATCGAGAGAGACTGCTGAGAAGGAGTAGGTATTCCTTGCGTGATGATTCTTAGTGAAATATACGATGCTGATGGGCGACAGGTATCCAAACGGACGTGTGCGCTGCGATCCAGATCATATGTACTATACGTGCATGGTCGGTGAACAGATGCCATCCTATCAGGAGTTGGCGAATGCGGACCGAGGCCCTGAGATAGAGTCCAGTAAGCGGTACCCAAGGGCACTGTGAAGTGCCCAGAACTATGATTGAACGTGCTCCTTGTTTGTTAGTTATTGTACGAGATAAATGGTAATATCCAATTGCTTTCTTTGGAGTTTTCGGATAGGAGGGAGAGACTTGTCCGGCAAGTAGAGAATTTTAGCAGCATCAGGTGAACATACAATCGTGTAGCTGCAATTATGTATTCACCAATTTCCCATGCGTCTCCTCTATCGACCGCATTATTACAATATCAAATGACAACTAGTATTATACCTTCTCCTTCTCTCCAATCTGGATATCCATCTTCTCAGCCACACTCTCGCTCGGCGAGTACCCATCTGCGCCCCTTTCCCCGTCAAAGAATCCATCTCTGCCCTCCTGGCACAAATACTCCCAAGTCACCGGCATATCGTCAAAGCCCTCTGGGAATACCTGCGGCGGCCTAATCTTGATGCAAATAAAGTACACCGTAGCCGCCGTGGTGAAGCACAGAATCCACCCCATTTTGTACATATTCTTCCCAGCTTGAGGGACGAGCGTGGGGTTGTAGGCTGCCACAAGACCAGGGAGACCCATGACAGTCCCGCTAATCCAGGCGAAAACGCCAGAAATATTAATGCCGCTAGTGAACCAGTACAGACCGCCTTTAGAGCCGCGATAGAGAGAGGGCACGTGGATATTACCTTTGCGGGCGAAGCAATAGTCGACAATGATGATCTGTAATGATTTAGTACTATATTAGGTTTGAAAGGGTTCGTAAACGACTTACAGCGCAGAGAGGAGCCATGAAGATGTTGTAGCTGCCAAGGAAGGTGATGAAGGTTTGCGCTGTAGCAATGAGCTTCCACGGCACAAGCGCAACACCTAATATCGCACATATGACCTGGCCTCTTCGGATAGTGAGATATCTTGGGAAGAGCCCAGTCATGTCGGCCCCAAAGGGAATCGAATTGGCGCCCAAGTTCGTTCCGAAAGTGCTAAAGAGGTACGAGAACGATACGAGGAAAATACCAAAGCGAGCTGTGGGCGTCCAGTTGTGGTCGAGGATAGCATTGTTCAAGTCCCACATGTTCCAGTACGCCTTTCCGTACTCTCCTTGCATAGAGCTAGTAGCAGCCAGCCCTAGGAAGAAAATCAGGACTTTTGCAACAAAAACGGAAACTCCCTGGAGCATGCCAGCATCGCGGGGCTTTTTGCAGTACCGGGCCAGATCAGGCTGATTTACGAGCATGGGGGAAAGGGTGCCCATCACGACGTTGATGCCGTTCATAACGGCCCAACCAGTGGTCGTTGCTGCGGCGGCCTTTTGGCCTGCGGCGCTTTGATGGTCGATGGTCTTGAGACCAGTGCCGTGAGCCATGCACCAACCGAAGAAACCGAAAGTTGCAAATGGCATAATGAGACCTTTGACTGTGAAAAGATAGTGGATTTTCCGGGGATGAACGAAGCACTATTCTTGTTAGTCACTTTTAATTGTCTTTAAAAAGATGATTGGGGGGAAATGGGACTCACAAACGGAAGTTCCAACAGCCAGACAAGGAAGAAACAGAGAAGCTGCTTCGACGTCACATCCGCAGAGAGTGGGAGCGTGTTCGGCCAATCATTCCACTTGTGTCCAAAGATACAGCGTAGACAGGTTGACATCAAATTTGCCCCGTAGTAGGATTGGATGCCGTACCAGATAGCACCCACGGCAGCACGAATGAAAACAAAAAACATGGAGCCGTACATCCCCATAACCGATCTCGCCAGAACAGGATATCCGATGTGGTATTGAACACCAGGCCTAGCCATGCCCACGACAACGAGGGCTGAAATGAAGGACCCAAGGACACAGGAGACGAAGGCTTGCTGCCAGGTTAAACCGACAGCGATGAGGGACGCGGCGGCGTTCCAACCTGCGGTTCCGAATGCAGTCGATCCCCAGTAGAGTGGCAAGTTATACCAGGTCCAGGTCCGATCTTCTGGAGGAGTCGGCTCCAAACTAGTTCTTAGTTAATACTGAGAGATCAGCTATAGGAGCCATAACTCACTCTTTGTTCGACCATTTGGAGTTTCCAACACTGAGGTGTTCGCCATCTGTGTTTGTCGTCTTTAGCGAATCGATGAAGGCTTCCTTGGATTGGAACCGAGCCGTCAACTTTGACGTGGATGGGAAATGCATCTTGAAATGCTAAGCCACTGAGAAGCTTCGAGTTCTACAGTGGATAATTGTCGAGGACCTCGATGGTTCATATGCATGCATGTCCAGATCGTTTGGTAAGATGCCAAGGGGTTGGCGTATTGTCACAATTGACTGCCCAGCCTGCGAGCGTCGCGTGAGTTAGAACTAGGAAACGTGTCGGTTTGATTTTCGCCGATGGATTCAAGCAGGAGAACCGCCTACGAACTATCCTATTCAGAAGAAGCTTGTGCATGGAGACTATTTGGGTTAAATTGAGATAAGGCCGGTATCGAGTTCCCGTTAGGACGAGAGATAAGGACGAGAGGTCTTGGCTGCAGGCCGGCCTGCATTCCGGATTCCTTCCGAGTCATTGTGGTGGAATATCGAACGAGGATTCTCGATAGGGTAAGGGGCAGATGATGGCGATGATGGCAGCGATATGGCAAGTGTGATGTGTGTGGGACCAGCATCTATCTGTCGTGGGGTAGCTGCGATTGGCTGCGGATCTCGGAAGGCCTGGGCCAGTAACGCGAAACCTTCACACGTTCCTTCCAGCTCTCAATCACTACGACACCACGCACGATCGCTTGAATTCCATTACGCCCTCTATGAACAGCAGACACCCCCAATGCAACTCTCAGTACATGCTATGTACGGACGTGGGCATGTAGCATATTGATGACACACTCGAACTCATCTCGTCGATGACTTGTTCAGCCAAGCCTGCGCTCACACGACTGAGAGCACTCAGGCTTTCGCTATGCAGCTGAGTGACTCTTCCCGTATAGTACTGGGCCACTAGCCTGCGTGTGTCTAGCTACGTGAGTATTTTCCTGTCTTGATATGTGATATGCAATGGAGCCGCTAATACTTCATCCTCAGATCTGAGAACTGAAGGTACTTATTGAGTTGAAAGAAGAGCTCCACGATTTCATATCCCGGTACCAAAAGTACACAACTCTCCTGGTGCCCACGTGCTTTACGATGCCATTCCTGATCAAATCATGTTCGTGTACAGGTACTTTTAGGAAATCTTCTATCCTTCGCCCAGAGAGACGGACCTCTACCTGTGACAAAGCAAGATTCAAATGGATGTCCTTCTCCGAGTTACTACACTGCATAATAAAAGTATCGTCCAGAGCGAAACGCAGAGTGGCATGTACAAGTGAGAGGGCAGAATGGTAAGCTAGTCTCCTATACTCAGCTCTCGCCGCAAGAAAGACTAAGTGTCAGGGAATATGCTGGAATGGTACAGAGACACTTAGTCTGTCGCAAGTATTAAGAATTTGATGATTGAGACAGGAAGACATGGGTAAAATACATGACTCGCTAGACCGAAGCTAGAGGGAACTGCGCGATCTGCACCTCATTTCCTCCCTATCGGGACGAACTCGCCGACAAACCACCATGACTAACTCCAAACTGCTCGGCTCTCAACTTCACCATGTCACTACTAAATCCTGTTCCGTCTCTTCGGCATACAAACAACAGACCGATGCCAATTATGGAGCAGCCGGGTCAAACGCAACCACCGAACCATACGCAGCCTGCGGGTCCTCGTCGGGCTCGGGTCGCTCTGGCTTGTCAGCGATGCAAGGGGAGGAAGCAGAGGGTGAGATCTCAGCGTCACGATATCACTAGGTTTGAGCTGAGTTGACTGATGGATCAGTGTGATGGTGTTCACCCAACGTGCAAGAGCTGCATCAAGGCAGGCATCTCTTGTGTCTACGAACCAACTCTCAGGCCTCGCTATCCAGGCGGGAAGATGCTGTATTTGTGTCTCATTCATATTCTCGAGATCCATTTTGTTGAACGTTGAGCAGATACATCAACGCGTTGGAAGAACGAATCGCTTTCTTAGAAGGCCAACTTCCAGAATACGGTCAAGATCACTTCGCCCACGTCGACCCTCAGAAAGATGCTCGTCGTCTGCACAAACGGCAAGCCAGCACTTCCGCCACAAGCCAGTTTGATGAAGGCGACGAAGAAGACTCAACTTTAGTCGACGGAGTAGCCTACCTATCTCTTTGTGCGTCTGGTACTACCGATGCGGCCCCAGAGCCCTTTTACATGGGATCGAGTTCTGGTGCCACCATTGCTCGAATGATACAATCTTCCATATTCCGTGCCCGAAAGCCGAGTAATGTGCCACAACCATTGAACACGCTCCGGTCTGGGAGCACCAGCTCTGCCACCTCATGCGGTATCACTCCACTGCCAACAAGTACTTTTCTTGAATTTCCTCCTCCGTCCCAGGCTCAACGACTTTTTTCTGTGTTTTTCAATCGCCTACATACACGATGGCCGATACTTGATCGGAAAGTGTACGAACAGGTCTTTAAACATCAGTACCAGCAAGGTGCGCTACCAACCATAGAACGAAGCAGCCTACATCTCATATACGCCATATCGGCACGCTTTCTGCAGCTCACGAAACAAGCCGTAGATGTTGATCCAGAGGTAAGCATATTTATACAGTCTATTGCATGTAAAGAGATATTTTGGAGGAAAATATCTCACGACCCATGTTCCCTATGACGAGATATGAAGATAACAATGATGATGATATCATTCATCTTCCGTTGTTAGTTCTAGCACTTGTTTCCATATCTGACTTGTCCAGGCCCACTTTACAGCTGCTATCGAACCAATGGATTCTATCATGGAGCAGCACAATAGTTCTACGGTTCAATTTCTTACTTTGCTAGCGATTTATGGGCAAAGGTCACCTTACGGCGCCGGGGTGTGGTCACAAGTGCGCTACTCAATTACTCTCTGCGTAGAACTGGGTATGCACCGAAAACCAACGTCACATTCACCTACGCGCGATCCAAGAGACCTCGAAATTCGACGACGTATTTTCTGGTCATGTTACTGTCTGGATCGTTTGACGAGCGTTCTCTTAGGTAGAACGTTTGCAATTTCCGATCGGGACATCAACGTCGAGGTAAAACAATTTATATGAACTATATCGTACAAGCATCTCACATATTGTAGCTCCCAAGCGAAGACCCCACTTTCTGGGATCTTACATCGACCCAACCCCTCGTAGATGACGGTAAGGGCTGGAGCAACATCAGCCCATTCATCCACATCGTCAAGCTACGCCAACTCCAATCCAAGACCCAACGGACCGTATTCCGTGTCGACATCGATCATACTTCTAGATCTCCAGCCGACCAAGCTCATGAAGACGCAAAAGTGGCTAAAATAAGAAAGGAACTCGACACTTGGGTCAACGGGATACCTGAACCACCTCCTGCCGTAGAGGGCGGTCCTAGTTGGATGTATCAACCCGAGACCCTAAATCCGTACCACGACTCTCGAGACTTCTTCACGCTACAATACCACAAAACGATACTCTCCCTATACACCGGGCTTCTTCCTAGTCTCGCAGTCAGTGACCAGCGCTTCGTCTCTTGTGCACAATCCTCTGCAAGAATATGTGCGACATACAAACGGCTCCACCAACAGAAGATCCTATCATTTACCATTATTGGGCTGCATTCATGCTTTGTTGCCGGCCTAACACTGATCTACTGTCTCTGGCGCGACAAAACGCTCTTCTCCTTCGACATCCTAGAAGCTACACGTTCTTGTAGTCAATGTCTCACTATCTTCGGTGAAAAGTGGCCCGGTGCTGTGAAATACGGTGAGATCTTTGAAGCGCTGTCTGGGAGCGTGCTGCGCGCTATCATGGAGCCTGGGACCGAAAACGCCAACTGCCCTAATCAGAACCTTCGCATCAACCTTGAAATGTTCACCACGCCTACTACCTCTTCTTCAGGGGAACAGAGTGAAACGAAGTCATCCGATCCCCTCCTAGGCGCCGTCAAAGACGTCTTCATGGAAGTCGACGAAGATGTACCCGGTGGCTGGCAGGGCTGGCGCGTCTTCAACGAGATGGTGCAGAGCGATATTCAAGAACCGGGACTGGCGACAGGGGGGATTTCGGAAGCTGAGCCGATGCTGAGATCCGAGTTTGGAAGTCCGAATTGGAACGATGATGGGGGAGCAGAATACTTGCAGATGGATAATGAATTTGGTGGAATAGGTGCCCAGATGGGGGGGCAGGGTATGGGTGGGATGGGAACTAGTGCGGCGTTTGGGAATCAGGGCGGGTGGGATCATGGGTTTTTTGCAGGGTATGAGTAAAGTATGATAGTCTTGATCTTCGACATAGCTCTGCGATAGCAAAATGTGACTGGAGAAAGCGGTGTGCACAAATGAATGCGATCAATCTTCCAGAGGGGTGGTAGATAACTATTTACCCAGCGGCTAGGTACTTGCTCACAGGTACGTACCAGAACTCGTAGACAAGGCTGTATGGCCCACGATTCATATTTGTATGTCTGCCTTCTAATACTCATCTTTAAGAATTAGCCATTAAGACGCTGGCAAATTCCCTAAATCAAATACTAGAAGGAAGTTATAAATCAATTACTATCTACAGAAGCCATAAGAACCGCCCCAATAACACTTCCCTCATCTACGCCAACTGCCCCTTCTTATATGGATACTCCTTCCTAAACGCCTCCGCAATCTCACTCCTCGTCGCGACCCACACACCCTCCTTGGCCTCAAAGTACTCGACAAACTTCTTCAACGCCCCAAACCTCCCAGGCCGCCCCACAATCCTACAATGCAACCCCACGGTCATCATCTTCGGCGCCCCCTTCTCTCCCTCCTCATACAATACATCAAACGCGTTCTTCAGGTGAACAAAGAACCCCTCAGGATCTGCAAACCCACTGCCCACAACGTGAAACTTGAAGTCATTGCAATCATAGCTGTACGGAACCATAAGCAAGCCCTTAGCTTGGTCCGCAGGTAGTGTTCTCTCTAGGGGCAGATCGACCCAGTACGGCACGTCGTCGGCGTATGTGTCTGACGCCCATTCCAGCGTCTCCCCCATTTCAGCATAGACTTGTGGGACGAGGGTGCGTGAGTGAGGAGAATTGCGGCCGTAGTACCAGCCGCGGGGCGCGTAGCCGGAGAGGGATTTCAGGGAGGTGATGGCTTTGCGGATGTAGTCTTTTTCCTTGTCGATGGACATGTCGTGGTAGTCGATCCAGCGGTACGCACTACACACGCGGGCTTGTTAGCACATGCCATCTTTCAGGGCTCCTCCAAACACCATCCTCTACATCGTCAAGCTTCACCACTGAAAGCGTGGGTATAGGGGTGTACGTACTGGCTCGCAACATCATGGCCCACTTCGACACACCTCTTCACGACCTCGGGCTGCTTTTCTACGGCTTGCGCGACTGCATACAGTGTGAACTTCATCTTCTTCTCCGCGAACAGTCTGAAAATACGCCAGAAACCGGCGCGCGAGCCGTATTCGTACTCCGACTCGACGTTCAGGTTGCGCTCGTTGATACGAGGGGCTCCACCGGGGTTCTCGCGCAGATTCTGTTCGGCCATGCCGTCGCCAGTTTGCACGCTGCGCTCGCCGCCCTGGTGAACTTCGGTCAGCACTGGAATCTTTGGGAGGAGGATGGTGTGTACCTCTTCATAATTGACCACAAACGACACTGCAATCTTTGCGTTATTCGGCCATTTGGGGTTCAGCCCAGCTTCACCATAGCCAACAAAGTCACGCTCGGTGTCGTAATCCGGGTGTCCTCCGCTCCAAAGGGGCGGCATTTTCGCGATTGAAGAAGCACTGGAGCTGGTATATCTCTACCGAGACGTAGATGTGTAGTAAAGAAGGAAAAGTATTTGTGAGGAGAAGAAGCTTTGGATACAATGATTGAAGAGAGGACAGGTAGAATAGGCCGCAACACACTGCTTATGAAGACCTCAAAGCTTCTCCAACAACGAACCGATATCGTAGCTCCACCAACATGAACAGGAACAGCTCTACCCCTCCATGACTATTCCCTGCCCCTCCATCCTTATCGCGTGCCTATCACCGACTCGGAGCGTCGGCAGCGACGGAAATAGGCGAAGCGAGGTGCATTAGCAAAAGTGGAGAACCATGGCAGGCGGAAGTGAGGCGCCAAGGCCGATAACGTGTGCTAGCGGTGAATGTTGTGATAAGCCGAGAGGGGCGGATGCACGCAGCCGATAAGCAAGGGAAGATTGGTGATGTGTGGTGAGAGGCACGATGTAATTGAAGAGCACTTTGTGGTTTAATCTTCATGAGCTGATGATTATTGAAGGCTATGGATTTTGAGATGCACGGGATCAAAACTTCGTACAAGAGACAGCCAAGTTGGAGAATGCGAGATAATGTGCTATGCCGTATAATGCTGCGCTGTCTAATGCTATGCTATGCTATCCTACCCTTATGGCTTTACGACTCTATGCTTTACGGCCTTGGTGATGCTGTGATGCTGCTCGACTTTTATAGGTTGCTCTATACTCTCATCTCTTACTATCCTCTTCCTTTGATGCTTCTTCTTGTGTCTCTCGAATGTCATGTACCTGAACTGGATCAGGGGTAGAAGAACTAGTCTCATCCGCCCCCTCCCCCTTCTCTTTCTCCTCAATCGGCTTCTTCGCCTTGAGTCCAGTATTGCCAATACCCGCACACAATACCAAATTCACTCCCGCACTTGCCGCATACAGTATATAAATATACCGAATCCCGGTCATATATGCATCTAGCACATCCTTCCTCTCTGATACCTCCAATCCCAGACTATCCAGCGAGTACGTCGAGGACGTCAAATTCTTCAATATCTCTGGTGTCATGAAGGGCAGACCTGAGAGTTTTTTGTCCAGAGTATTCGCGAGGATTGCACCGGAGATGATCAGTCCGAATGCGCCGCCAATTGTGCGGATGAAGTTGCGCAGGCCAGTAGCGACGGCTCTGTCGGATTGACTTGAGTTTGAGAGAATGGCGACGAGCGTGGGCTGAAGTGTCATCCCGATTCCCAGGCCCTCAACCACAAGAACGAGGACAATGTGCCATATTTTGGTGTTGCGGTCGAAGGCGCATTTCAGACCTGTGCCCAACACCCAGAAGACGAAGCCGATGACTACGATCCACAGGTATCGCCCGGTTTTCGTCATCATCTGTCCGCTGAAAATGCTGGTTACGGATGTTGGGATGATGACGGCGAGTAGCAGCGCTCCGGATATCAGTGCTGAGTAGCCGAGGACGGATTGGAAATATATGGGTAGGTAGAAGAAATTTCCGTAGAAACACATTCCCGTGAAAAAGTTCTGGATGTACAGTGCCGGACAGTGCGGGAATTTGACGAGATGCACCGGCATGATGGGAATTGGCGCAATCTTCCATTCATACAGCACAAATGCGATGGCGGTACAGACGCCAACCGTGAGCATTGCAATAACCAGGGGCGAATTCCAAGCATATTGGACTCCGCCTCCAGATAGTGGGATCAAGACGAGTAAGACGGCTGCAAGGTTGAGGGCGATACCGCCATAATCGATTTTACGGATCTTTTCGCCGTAGTTGCCTCGGTCGTGTTTCAGAGGCAGGAAGAAGAATATCAGGACGGCTGCGGGAAGGGCGAGCATAGGTACGATCCAGAATACCCAACGCCAGGTCACGGAATCGACAAGGGCACCGCCAATGAAGGGGCCAGTACCGTTAGCCATGGCTATTATGGCGCCAAAGATTCCTGAGTCGTTGTTAGTGGACAATTTGGTCATCTTCCGCAGAACAGGTTCAAGAGACATTGAGATTTTTGGTCTCTCATCGAACCCTTCATGTATGCCCCAGCGGAATTGTAGCACGAGTGAGATGATAAAGTTGACATACCTTGATACTTCCCCCTATTTTCAAGCGTCGTAATATCCGACACGATAATCATCGCCAGACTGTTTATCCCCCCACCCCCAATGCCCGCAATGCTTCGAAAAATAAACAGCATTTCTTTACTCTGCGAGCATCCACATCCAATATCGCCGATCCCGAGCAATGCCAAACACAGCAACAGACAATTCTTGCGCCCAAAGATGTCCGACAACCTCCCATTGATGAGCTGAAACGCGGTCGAAGCTACTAAAAACGAACTGCCGATCCACGCCGTGGCTGTCCCAGTGTCGAGGTCGGATGATATAGCAGGGATTGATGTGGAGACGCTCGTGGTGTCGATGAAGGACACGAAGAGCGCGACAGAGAGCGCGGGGATGGCGATCATGAGACGTTTTGGCGAGAGCTCGTTGGTTTGGTTGCCGATGCTATGAATGCTGCGGGTATCGGATAGGGTAGAATCTGAGCCTTCTGCCTCGTCTGGCTCTGCATCAAGGATATCCTTCTCTTTGGCCTCAGTGACACCATTTTCGAGATCTGATGGCTTGACCATTGCCTCCCTTTGGGGGCTTGTCGTGCTATGTTGGGGCGTTCTCATCATACTAGCAGAAATAGAGGAATCATAGAGAAGAATGATAGTAGGACAGATGATCTATCATTGCGTAGACAGTAAATGTAGATGTCGTAATACTCACCCAACTGTTCGAGTGCCGAGGTTTCGCAAACGCAAAGGCAACTACTTTTCGCCGCATGATCAGTGCTAATCGGAAATAGCAAAAGAAGCCGTAAAAGCACTAAACGCACGGAAGCTAATGAACTACAGCGAGAGGCGGCCATGATGATGCACATCGGGACCTTTTCTTCCGATGCTAAGGCGAAAGTATGTGGTGGGAAATTCGGTCTGTATTTCCGGGCACCAGACATGGCGGCCGCTTAGTCACTAGCGAGAGAATGCACCTGGCTGTTATCGATCGGACGCGGGGAACTTCATCGCGGCCGACAGTGTGAACCCGGTGGTGTAGGTAATACTACACTGTAATCACGATGGAGCCTTCTTCTCCTACGTCGTTGCTCTTCTCTTGCTCACAATTCTGGCCCATTTCCTCCAACCCCCTGACCACTCCTCAACTCCCACCATGACCTCCCCGGAACCCTTCCGCCTCACGGCCTCGCAAGCGCAAGCCAAATTCAAAGACGGTTCCCTAACCGTCGAAGAATATGCCAAATCTCTCCTCTCCCGCATCTCGTCGCGCGACTCCACCGTCAACGCGTGGGCATACCTGAATCCCGACCTCGTTCTCTCGCGCGCCCGCGAGTTGGACCAGATTCCGCCGGAAAAGCGAGGCCCGCTGCACGGCGTGGCTATAGGCGTCAAAGATGTGATTCTTACAAAGGACATGCCGACGCAGTACAATTCGCCGATTTACGTAGACGACGCGCCGAAGGTGGATGCGGGAAGCATTTTGACGCTGCGAACGAACGGCGCGCTGATATTTGGTACATCATGCTACAACTCTAATTCATGATTGCGCTGACATAGTCTGTATAGGCAAAACAACGACTACCGAATTCGCCGCCACTTCCGTGGGGCCCTCACACAAAGGGCCCAAGACTGGGAACCCGCACGACCCCTCCCGAACACCAGGTGGCTCGTCGTCAGGCTCAGGCGCGGCAGTGGGCGACTTTCAAGTCCCTATCAGTCTTGGGACACAGACAGTAGGCAGCACGATTCGACCGGGATCATACAATGGCATCTATGCGATGAAGCCGACGTGGAACTCCATCTCGCGCGAAGGCCAGAAGCTGTACTCGCTGATATTCGACACATTGGGACTCTACTCACGAAACGTAGATGATCTAAAACTTCTCCTCGACGCCTTCCAACTCGTTGACGACGAGCCAGAGCCACTCGAGCCCTTCAAGATACAAGGAGCAAAGTTCGCCCTCCTCACGTACCCGACACCAGAATGGCCAGAGCCTGGCCCCGGCACCGCTGCCGCGCTGAAGAAGGGCGCCGAGCTGCTGCGTGCGCACGGTGCTGAAGTGGAAGAAATCACGCTCGGCGAGGATTTCAGGCCCATGTACAAATACCACCTGCAGGTGTTGACTGGCGACGGCCGCGTGGCATTCCTACCGGACTACTACTTCGCGAAAGATAAACTGGACCCGCTGCTCATTGACCACGTGCACAACAAGGGGGGCCACGCCAGGAAAGATCAGCTGAAAGCTTTCGATGGGCTGGCGGCAATGCGGCCGAAGATGGATGCGCTGGCGGATAAATACGCTGCGATTATCGGGCCAAGTGCGCTGGATGAGGCACCGGTCGGGCATAACAATACTGGCAGTGCTGCGTTTTGTGGACCCTCAACAGCAATGCATATTCCTGTGGTTAACATCCCGGGGTTCAAGGGCGAGAATGGCATGCCGATTGGGTTGAGCGCTATGACGAGTAGGTATCGGGATCAGCATTTGCTGAGGGTATGCAGAGAGCTTGGGAAGATCTTTGAGAGTGAGGGTGGATGGAAGAGCGAGTTGTAAACATTCATATATATCCTCTGCTTCATACCCTATCTTCAATCAAACAGACAACTGCCATCGAGGTACTCTGTCTTTCCTCGCTCGCCTCGTTCCAATGCCTCCATTCCCAACTCTACCCTCTCCATCCCTAACCCTTAACCCCATTGACACCCTTATAATACGGTCGAGGCAAATTATCATAATACGGTACCACAATCACATCCGGATCCTCACTCGCGCCCACCATGGCCTTCGTGCTATCCTGATACGGCTTACTACTGACCCTAAGATCAATCAACCCAGGACCATTCTGTTGCACCACCTCATCGACCGCCGCCCCAATCCCATCCAGCACCTTCTTGGTCTTCTCCTCATCCGCCGGTCCCAGCGGCGATTGGGTATTTGTAGCATCGACGATCAGTCCCAGGACCCCAAAACCTTGGGCTATGACGTCGTATCTCGTCTCGCTCCTCAATTTCGAAGCCGGACGATGCTTAGAATTAGTCCCGTATATCATGTCCTGCCCCGCTAGACTCATGCCCCAGACACTGTTATTCACCACGACGGTTAGGATACGAAGGTCGAACTTCTTATACGTATCTAGCTCCGCGAGATGGAACCCGGCTGAGCCGTCGCCCTGCATGTTTACTACCAGGCGACTGCGGTCCGCGACCGCGGCCCCAAGCGCGTAGCCCCAGCCGTTACCTAGGAAGCCTAAATATCCTGTGCACACCATGGAGAGAGAAGCACGGGCCTCGGGCAGGAGTTGCAGCGCCCAGCCACCTGCCTCTCCTCCATCTATACAGACAATGGAGTCAGGGGGCAGGAATTGGAAGAGTTTCTTGACGGCGTGGTAGGGATGCAGTTGTCCGTTCTGCTCATCGATCTTCGGCTCGGATTCATTATGGCTGGCGCGCCAGTTCTTGAGCCCGAGGGTGGTTCGTATCCACGCCTCTGCTACCCTAAACTTCTCCACTTCTGCACCCTCGAGCAGAGCGTTTACAGCACTGATGGCGAGACTTATGTCGGATACAATGCCCAAGTCGACATGCTCCGAGCGTCCGATTTCAGACCCGTCAATGTCGATTTGCACGATTTTACACTCAGTGGTTGTAGGGATTACAGCGCCAGAGCGTCCACCGAGCAGAAAGCCGGTGCGTGCACCCAGCAGGATGACGAGGTCGGGTTGCGGGTTGAGCAGAGCGAGGGTCAGTGCTGAGCCTGCATGGAAGGGGTGGGTATGAGGGACCCCAGTGCTGAATTTCGGCGTGTGGAATATGGGGATTCCCGTCTTGGAGGCGAGGGATGTTATTTCGTTCACGGCCTGTTGGAAATTTAGATTTAAGTACAGAAAGGGAAGGAAGGGGACATACGTTACGAGCCCCTGTTCCAACGATGATAACGGGACGCAAAGCCTCCTTGAACATCCTCACCGCGTCTCTAACAGCCGCTGGATCTGGACCTGGCAAAGTGACAGGAGGTCCGGTTATGCCGCCCCAGGCAATTGATTCTTGTTCCACAGGGGTGAAGAGGACGTCGATAGGAAAGTCTAGCAACACAGGCCCAGGGACTCCAGTGCTTGCAGCGCGCCACGCCAGGCTCACAAGCCGTGGAATCTCGCCCACATTTGTAATGCGGTGGCAGAATTTGGTCACGGGTTTCGCGAGGACCACTTGGTCGTGAAAGCCTTGAAGCGCGTTGGTCTCTGCATCGCGGAGTGGTGGGGAGGAAGTTACGCAGAGGATGGGGCTGCGGTCTGCGAAGGCGGTGGCTAGACCGGGGAGACCGTTGCAGAATCTGATCTCGTTAGTGTGGTGAATGGCGTCTTATCATATGATATGCGACTCACCCACTATTTGCCGTGACGAAGCAGCATCCTGTCTTGCCGCTGACCTTCGCATACCCTTCAGCGGCTTGTACAGAAACGGTCTCATGTCTAGTATCGATCAACTCAATGCCCAAGTCGGCACATCCCATCAAGAAGGCATCGAGATGGCCGCCGTGTAGACCAAAGGCAACGCGGACGCCCAGCGCGTGGAGGGATTGTGCAAGAAGGTCCCCGCCTAGTAACTCGCGGCCAGAAGGTAGACTCAGAGGGAGTTTATGAGTAGGCATGGTGGGGAGAGGTGGGATGTGTGAATGAGCTTTTGGGTGATTTTTGTGATGATGTGAAGATGTACATGAAGGCAAGAAGATTGATCTGATACCAAAAGGTACAAGACGTCATCCTCGGAACCCCTCCATGGCCCAATCGCTGTTCCGAATTGAGGAGCTTCATGTTTGTAACACTAGTGGCAGAGGCAGCAACGTGGTGTTACTTTCTGGTGAGATGGTGGGGTACCCCGCTCAAACGATCGTGCTTCGCGCACCCGCATTGGTCTAGCCCTGAGCGACTCGAAAAGAAATGCATTTGCGGGGTTCTGTCGAGTCGAAACATATGACCGCCCTTGAATTAATGCTAAGAGATGTATATGCACATGTACAGACTTAACGGAGAACATAGCCAACGATGACTCGAACAACAGGATTTATGAGACTATGTTACAGTGTTTATACACAAAAAAAAAGCTCTTTAAATGAAGAGCTTAGATCCGTGATACTTGACCTGGCTGTGGTATTCGCTCGAGGCTGCGAAACCTGTGCGCTCCGGGAAGCCTTTGAAAGAAAGCGCGTAGGTTGCGACAGAGTGAGCAATGAGCTAAACAAGGTCAGTCTTCAAATTCGGAAAGAATTAGTAGGAATACATACCTTGGTGTTGACCACAAAAGCAGTCATGTTTAGGTTCCCGAGGTTGTCACACAACTGGTGATAGCACGAATCGTACCATTCGCCTGCTTTGCCTCCAAACATCTTTTCCTCCTCCTTAGTCTTGATGCCTTCAGCTCCAGTAGCGATACCTCCGCCTGGAATACCATTGCGAATAAAACCGTCGTAATCTGAACGACCATCGAATGGAATAAAAGTGTAGTTCAGTCCCTGCTCTTCATACCAATCGATATACAGATCCCGCAGCTCCTCCGAACCTTCCGGATTCAATGCATTAGTAGCATTGTAAATTTGATAGGCAAAATTCGGGGAAGCCATCATGTCGTAGTCCATGAACAAGCGGATCTTCTTGTTTTCCTTTTCCGGGAGAGTGGCGACATAGTAGTCGGATCCGAGAAGCCCTTCTTCCTCGCCGGCCCACCACGCAAAGCGGACACAGTTGGTGACGTTAAATTTGGTCAGCTGAGTAGCGACCTCGAGCAGGCTTATGGTTCCTGATCCGTCATCGTTAATGCCTGGGCCTTCAGTAACAGAATCGCTGTGAGCGCCTAGCATCACGCAGTTCTCCGGGTCTCCTGCAGTGGTCTGGGCGATGATGTTGACTGTTAAAATTTGGTTAACTTCGCTATCGATGTAAGCGATGCCATCCACGGCTTCCTCTTTCTCAAACTTCTTGAGAATAGGCGCAGCCTCCTCTCCAGAGAGACCGAAAGTGGCAACGTGGAATGGCGAAGGGGTTCCGAGAGTCCCTTGCACGGCGTCTTTCTCGTAGTTGTAGACAATGGCAGCGACGGCCCCTTTACGGCCAGCGTTCTCGCTCTTCGTGCCGAATGGGCAAACGCCGCGCTTAATAAAGGCGATGGCACCGGCAACCGAGTCCGGAACATCGGAATCCTCACATCCATCATTCTCAACAAGTACCAATTGTCCGAACACTGGCTGCTTATTTTTTGTGGGCGGCGTCAATCCCATAGGTGCAGCAGACTTTGCCACGACATCTCCAAGGACCAGACGAGACTCGAAGACGTTTCCAGACACAGCTGGAAACGACTGGTTTGAGATATCGTAATAGGGTCCAAGCTCAAGAATAGACTCGTAGATGTAAGAGAGCGTTCCAACATGACCTAGAGCGAATTAGCAGGAGGGATTTCAACGGTCACGTGCGCAAACATACCAGCACTTCCAATCACCCTCGTTGGGTGATTATACTCATGTTCACCCAATTTCGCAATCTCGAACAACTTCTTCGCGCGCACAAGTAGTCTATCGCCGCTAATAAGGTCCTGCAGAGCCGAGGAGTTTACGAGCGGAATCGTGTCGTTTGTTATCTGGACCAACGTCTGGCTGGGAGGGAATAGGAATGGGATCTGGAAAGCGGCAGCGCCTGCGACTGTTGCGCATAGCGCTAGAGTAGATGATGCCCCCATATTGATACTTCGAAGTGATGAGATGGTTGTGGGAGATGGAGAGATGAAAGCTGAGCGATGAGTCGTTTGGCGATGGTTGCTATGGCGCCTAGCGCCCCAGCCACATACTGATCATATTAGGTATAGTGCGGGGCTCATATCAGTAGGGCTTCTCTTTACAGTTCTCCTACCGGCCACAGTGACACGCAACATGCCTCAAGTTTTCGTCTATTCGGTCTGCCTATCGAGCCTCAGTTACAGGTGATTCGTCATGACCCCTCCTTGACGAATTTACTCGTAGGAGCACATTCACTCGCAGAATCGGTAGCTTATACAGAAATATGGCACATAGATCCATTGGCAGAGATCGATGGGTGCTAGCAAGATTCATCGGCAGAAAATATTTGTTGAATGTTGAGAAATAATTGGCCGAGTTGTAGATTTAATTATCCTACAAATATGGAACCATCCGTAATGCAACTCCTCCTGAGCGCCATTTCTCATACCAGTGCTTTAGACATTACCGTGCAAGGTGGCTAAACATTTCTATGACGTCTACTATTGTTCCTATGGACTCAGGTATCAGCATAGGTTACCGGTGGACAAAGAAATACTTACACAAATATGCACAAAATAATTCACAGAGATCAGACATCCCTTGCGTATAAGGATCGAGGCGTCATGCTAGACGTAAGGCTTGATTATTCGCTAAGAGAGAATCAGTCTACCTCTTAGTATCAGGTTGATGCACAATTCAGTATTCCTTACCCCGCCCAGTGAACAAGTGCCAAACGCAGGTGATGAGTGGAATAGTGATCGCAGTAATCAGTTGTAGCAATGAAAGAATGTCTTGTCGAGACCAATGACTAGAGAAACTTGGAACTGTATCCATGATGAAGAAAATCTTTCCGGGCCTCAGTGCGAAAATGTGGTCGGTAACTCGTAATAGTTTGATGCTTACCTAGGCCAGTGCTATGCCCTTTCTTTAAATAATTCGTTTGATGTTGCATGTCTTGATCAAACTTTACTTTAATTTTTCCGAAACCTCAATGTGGACTCCTCTGATGAACTTGGGTGTGACGAGTTACGTTGTCAATCACGCAATCCATTTTGAGGATTCGGAACGAAGCGCACTACTCCGTATCTGGGATTCGGAATCATGACGCTAATCTCCTTTTAGATCACGGAAAGGGCTTAGCATCTCACCAAGGTGCTAAGCCGCACTTGCGATACCCTTGCATTAAAGTCCTATGAAATATTATATAAACAGCAGCCTTCTAGCAAGCCACACTACTTGTATCTGTTGATGTTCTAAAAGAGAAATATGTCCAGCTGTCTCGTGTCTTTCAAATTTTGATTATTCTTTATAATCCATGTGCTTCCTCGTGCGGATCTAGCCTGATACCTATCGATCATCATGGCTGGTCTGCATAACGAGTACGGCTCTCTGGACGATACTATGGTCGAACCACTTTTCGAACTTGATGACTTCTTCGGGGAACGTCTCCTAAATGTAACCAGTGATTCTACGCCGGAGCCGAGTCCCACGATGCTTTTTCAGCCTTGCCGGGAGATGGAACGCTTTCCATATTCAGGGACCGCAAGCTTGGATTGCACGAACGGAACCGCAAGTGAGGAGGTCATATCTTATGATACTCTATCACAAGAACCTAAAGCTGCGATCGAGTCTGTTCAGCAATTTCAAGTACAACATCCCAGCGACGTTGTTCAACCGCATCAAGACGTGGCGTTTGACTTGGAACAAAATCAAAGAAAGATCAACGAGCTTCTAAATGAACGCATGAGACTCATTCAAAGGTCGCAGTACTCGCAATCGGTCAAGCACGGTGGAAAGCAAGGCAATCAAGATCTACGCATATTTCTAGATAGCGCGATCCTAGCAACCGAGCAAGATAAGGCGGTTGATAGGACAAGCCAGGGAAAAGTTTCAACTGTAAGCTCAAGTTTGTGAAATATAGGCTGCTCAAATGCTAAACACATCTTCCAGTTCGCCGGATTAACCCAAAACGATGTCCAGCATTTGAATTCTTGCGATATTGGGCTTTTCGAAACGACAATTACCACAATTCTCGACCCAGCATACCCCAGCGTCGATGGCCTTCCCAATATGACAAGGCCTTATCGTTCAGACTTTGAAATCTCAGGCCTCTCTTACATCACTACTACGGAACCAGACACAGCACTTGACCCAACGTTCCTGGTGGCTGGTAATCAACTGAACGAAGCATTCGTTGATCATTCCCCCTCCAGTTTTGCAAACCTTCCAAACACTGATGGCGGTCCAATTCAACTAGACAACGGGCCACTCGATCTAAACGATACCGTACTGCTCGACCAATCGTACTCTAAGACCGACATCCAACACAATGTGACACTCATTAACAGCTCCAGCTCTAGCCTCACGCAACTTTCGAACGACACTACTACATGGCCATGGAGGCAAGGTAGACCTTATTACCTCGGCACCTCAACCCCACCGGCGCTTCCTAGGACTGCATTGGCCTTCACGCCGTCATATTCGGTTATTACTCCTGACCGGCCGTTTCCAAATACTCCCCAATCAATCGCATCTTTGAAATCACCTTATCTAGATCCTCTCGGTCCAGCCCAAGAAAAGCTTACAGCCACCCGTAAAAGAGGCCGTCAATGTGGAGCAGACAGGAAAAAGCAAATCCCCAACATTCGCCAGCTGTCAAAGCATACAGGAGCTCCCGAGTCCTTCTTTGACACGCTCTGCTTCAACGAAGGGCCCGCGCCTAAGCGCAAATGTACCAAGGCTCAGAGAGAACACAAGAGCCATGTCAAGAAGGCAGGCGGCTCTTGTTTTCTATGCTTCTTCCGGAAGTTGAAGGTAAGTTTCCCGAGTAATTGTGTGGCTTTTCCGTCGCAATCAGGACTGAAATGTCTGGTAGTGTTCTGGTAATCGTCCATGCACCAATTGCATGATCCAACGGGACAAACATGCCTATTCGTCAACAAATTTTATGTGGACCTGTGATGTCAGAGGGAAGCTAGCTGACATTGACCTTTTCTCCAACACTCCCTTATTCAGTATGTCGCCATCTGCCCGATCGCTACATTCAGGAGCTAATATCTATTTAGAAGGGATATCACGTTGTGAAGCAACACGCGCATTGAACTCGAAGTTCCCCGATTGCAACAATCCCATATGGAGATTCAGTTACATGTTCAGTTTGATGGACGTACTCGAGTCATGGAAGTGTAAAAATATCACTGACAAGGGTATGAATGATCCCCTCGACACGATGCGAATTTTCAGCTATACGCACAGCATCGTTCGACGAAAGGACCTCCTTTTCCGACTGGCCTCCGAACTCAAGCAAGTCTTCGTCTTATTTGAAACAATTTTTGTGGGTGCGTGTGAGCTGGTATTCGCCAATAGCGATAGGCTGTACATGTTGCCTCGAAAAGAGGACGCAATAATGTACAGTCGCTTCATGCTCAATGAAATGCAGTGGCTCGCCGAAACGCTGTCGCTGCCACCTGCAGTGGCAGACTATATTCGATTAGTCATACGAAGTCGCTTGAAGCTTTTCTATGCTCAGGGAACTGAATCGGATCCTTCGAAGGTGACACGATCAGATGTAGGACTAAATGCTGTAGTAGACTACGTCAAAAGATTCTCTTCACTCTCACTCAAAGAGAAGCGGGACTACATATCTCCGACGGCTCACTTACCTCAAGAGAAGGACCTTGTATTTTTAGGCATAGACAGAACACTCTCTGGATCCAGGGTGGATGAACGATCATGCCTCCTCAGCCGCTGCAATATTGACATTGAATGCCATCCCAAAATTTTAGAACCGAGCACTTCAGAGACAGATACCTCAGAGACGGGCTCTTTACAGGCGGACTCTGCCGCGACTAACCATTGCTGTTGCGCCTGGATCTTCGACAGCATCCCCCCCTACATCCTCGATTTCTTCGGCCACTCTGCACACTCATTTGCGCTGCTTTTACACGTCGAAGACCGGACGGTAACTCTTGGAGAGGGAAATCTAGAAGCCATAAAACTCTCGGCTCGGGTCTTCACAAGCTATGAATTTGGACCGCGAAGCATGGACAACGCCGTGCTACGCAAGAGAAAGGTCATCTTCCGCCAAGCTCTATTGAAGGCTTTCAGGCGATCCTTCTTCTGCATGGACATGCGCCATCAGGAACGAGGCACGCCCTCGGGCGAGCAGCTCAAGATGGAGGCTAAAGGCCATCGGCAGGCGCTGTTACTTCTTATCTTGTACGCCACAGCCCGCTATTATCAAGAATTTTGGGAACACAAGGGCAAGGAAATGGCTAAAGCGGACGGGATTCGCAAGCTGATAGATCAGTTTTCCTGTTGGATACGAGAGGACTCTGGATTCCAGATCACGCGTTGGTTGTTTAATGGGTTGCAGTTGCTGGGTCTTCTGTAGATAAACTAGATTTCATAGGGTGCTATTGAATAGCTGAGTGTTTTGTTCTTGCTCAAACAGCATGTTGCACAGAGGAATGCCGCTATTCGGGAGTCGTCTAGGAGAAGCAGAATGAGCTCAGTCACACCATACCCAGTGTTGTTACTTAGTATGATTAAACGGCTTGTATTTCAGAGAAAAAACGCTGCTTGTTTGTAGAATCTGAAGCTGGACGTTAGTACCATTGTGGAAAAGATCGCGTGGGCAGCGGTGAATGGGCATTTCGCTGCAAGTTAAACACAAGACAACATCACTTTTACATCTTTCTTTTCCAACATCAAGTCCTTCTGAGTTCATGTATACAAACATATGTATTTACGCAGATATGTACAACATTAAAGTATGATTATTATGAAATTAAGTCGTAAATCTAATCGCTGAAAGCGTATGCAACATCCATCACATGTCCGCCTTCCAAAACCGAAACTCAACCCCAAACTCCGTCCAAAGCTTCCACGCTTTCCGGCCTAAAGACAAACGAGACCTGATTCAGTATTAGAAAATTCCACCCGTCAACCCCTCTCACTATTTCGGCAAAGTCCCATTCTGCGCCGCAACACTATTCCCCTGCACACCCTCCGCCACCTTCTCGCCACCCTTCTTCGCCTTCGCCCCCTTCTTCCCCTTCAAGCTCAAGTCGCCCAACTTCGCGACACGGAACAAATAGTAGGTGAGAACCGCCATTCCAATGTTAAAGAAGATATACGCCCACACGATGCCGAAGTTGCGCCAGCGCTCAGCCCAAAAGATGTTCGACCCAGCGAGAAACTGATCCGAGGTCTGAACAGCGCAGTACTGACACTGGGTGGTGTCATTGGGGTTCTGTAGAGTGCCGGGCGCGACACGTAGGTAGGGCGCAAGATATTCGCCGCAGGTTTGGCCAGACGGCGGGTTGAAGCGAGAGACCTCTGCGCTAGAGCAGATGATGGCGCGGTTGTGCAAGCCCGTTGCAACGATGCCACCGATCCAGTAAGTGAAGGGCGAGAGGCGGTACATGAAGATCCAGAAGCCGGGCAGTGCGGTTGGCGACTGCAACACACCGCAGAAGAGGATGCTCATGAAGGTCAGCAGGGTGACAATGGCGCTTGCGGTTTGGGCGTCTGGCAATGCGGCAATGGTCATTTGCGCAAAGGAGCTTGCGTAGATGAAGAGCTGCATGCAAAAGAGGAGGATGAGGCCCTGGCGGACGCCGGCTTGGACGCCTAGTACCGGGTAGTAGAAGCAGGCCCAGATTAGAATGCCGGTCATAATCTGATACGGGATCTCGACGATGACGTTGGCGAGCATGAAGGCCTTCCAGGAATAGGATTTGCTTGGCCGCTCGCGGACTTCATAAAGCGAGCGTTGCGTGATGAAAAGAGGTTGAATCTGCTCTGCATTAGCAATTTTTCACAGCAGAGATTATATGGTGAGAGTTACCTGTTGTACAATCGTGGAGAATATGGTTGTAAGCATGAAGACTGCGAAGATAAAGTTTTGCATGCCAGCCAGTGAGCTGGGAGAGCCATAGAAGGTGAAGCCGATGAATAGTCCAGCAGCGACGCCCAGACCGAATTTCGCAAACACGTAGCTAGGCATCCTCCAGTACTGCTGGAACACACGAGCTGTGACTTCCTTGAGTTGGAATAAGAAGGGCATAGCGAATTCGTCATGGGAGCCAGCCTCGTCAAGGCCAGCTACCTCCTCGTGTTGTTTCTCACGATGAATCGTGTCAATCTCCTGTTCGGCAATTTTTCGCTGTTCGCTTGACTTCCAGACCGTGTGCCAATCTTGGTCTTGGTCGTTGGTGCCGTTGTTGACAATCTCCAGCATATATTCGGCCGGGTTCTCCTCATCGTCGCACTTGCGTGCTCCGTTTGACTCGAAGTAATTGAGCAGTGTGTGAGAGTTCTGGCCGATTTCCCCAAAGTAGACTGTCTTCCCTCCTTTTGCGAGGAAGAGCAGACGGTCGAATTCCTGGAACAGAATCGCGGAGGGTTGATGGATGGTACATAGAACCGCTTGACCTGCGTCGGCGAGCTTGCGAAGGAAGGCACAAATAGCCCATGCGCTCTAAAATAATATTAGTTCTGGCAGTGTAACTTGGAGATTTTATAACTGACCTGACTGTCAAGACCGGAGGTAGGCTCGTCAAGGAAGAGAAGGAGCTTGGGCTTAGCTGCAAGCTCAACACCGATAGTGAGGAGCTTTCTCTGCTCTACGTTGAGACCCTCTCCCGGAACACCGACGACTGCATTGGCAAAATCACCCATATTCAGCATCTTGATCACTTCTTCCACATAGGCTTCTTTCTCTTCCTTGGAAGTCGACTTGGGTTGACGAAGCATGGCGCTGAAGCGAAGACTCTCACGAACAGTGGCGGTTTCGAGATGTAAATCTAAGTAAAAATAATTAGCCGTCGTCGAGGAATCAATATTAATGATCAACTAACCTTGCTGTTGCACGTATCCAGTATTTCGTTGGAAACTGGCATCCAAGGGCTTGCCGTTAACAAGCATGTTCCCTGTGATGACTCCCATCGTAGTTCTTTGCGCGAGCACGTCGAGTAAAGTAGTTTTTCCTGCACCACTTACTCCCATGAGCGCAGTAAGGGTCCCAGGCTTTACAAATCCCGAGACGTGGTCCAGTAGACGTCGCGGTTCGCCCTTAATCTCAATATCGTAGACCACATCTCTCCAGGTGAAGATGTCTTTCTGCCGCTCAACTGCTCCGACGTCTGCCCCTTCTGTCCTTGCCTTTGGATCTGCAACAGAGGTGGATTCTTCGTCAGATCTCGACTCTTTGCCGTTCTTCTGCAGATGCGCCGGTACTTTACCACGCTGAAATACGAGTACCTCGGCGGTGCTGCTAGTAGACGAGTTGAGCTCGACTGCGATGAAGTAGAGGATCATGAAGAAGAACAAGAAAGCAAAGAGAATGCCGAGATTTCGCCAGACATGGGAGTAATAGTACTGGTATTGCGTAGCGATAAAGGCGTCACCGCTGACCGTTCGTTGACCAGCAACCGCACCAACGACACTGCAAATCCAAGAATCACCTTGGAGAGGTGTGTAAGCTGGAATGATGCTAGAACAAGTAAACTCTCGGCCGTGGAATTCGTTGGCAACAAGGATCTCGAAAGCGTAGAACACAGGGTTGATCCAACGTATCCAGCTAAACCATGGATGCATAGAAGGGACGGCGATTACGAATCCAGTGTAGATAACGATGGCGAGTACTAATACACCTGACAATGCCATAGCCTGTGAGACCGTCTTTGTGAGAGCAGCCATTGTCCTGAAGACGGCGGACATGACAAAGGTAGACATATACGTGATGAGGAAGTATAGGAAGAACTGTGCGGGCTCTCTCCGTAGCCCTGCCATGAAGTAAAGAACAATGTTGAACGCAACTGCTTGTACAAACTTTACAGGTATGTCAGCCACGATGCCAGCTATAGCCTCCGTTGCGGGATGATAGAATGCGTAGGATGCGTGCTTCTCGACTATCGGGCGTTGATCGTATAGATTGTTGATTTCGGCGATAGCGGTGAGGGCGTTGAAAAGAATAGCAAGGAAGAGGACCGATCCCTTTGAGAAGAAGCTGACGGTTGCGTCGGGAGTTCCAAAGAAGATGGAACCGACGATCAAAGCCATTACGATGTTAAGCCCAGCTTGTGATCCCGTTGCGGAGAAGTTGCCCCAAATACGTTGGTATGAGCGTCGTACGTTGAGTTTGACTTGCATTGGAACGCTAATGAGGAATGGCGATTGAGGACGAACGTGCTTGGCCTGCCTGTAGTTTTTTTGCTCACGGAGTGTTGTGAGACTTTCACCATGCCTGTCGATTGGGAATTCTACCTCGTACTCTTCAATCTCAGCCTGGAGTTCGTTGTATTCTGGGGACTCGCGCCAGTATCGTTCAAAGTCGTCAGGAGTTCGAGGAACTCTGTTCTCCATTCCTTCTCTTGCTCTCCGTTCTTGGGGATTGGTTACGGAAGTCAAGAAGTCGCCGGTCGTTTGGCGTTGTGGGCAGAACCAGCCTTGTCGTTCGAAGAAGGATTTGGCTGCGGAAGCGGGCCCGAAATATATTTGTCGGCCTTCATAGAGGACAGTGGCTTTGTCAAAGATGTCGTAGATGCTTTGACTGGCTTGGTAGATGGCAACGGCGCCAGCACTACCTCCAAAATCAGATGCGACTCTCAGCGTGTTTACAAATTTGAATGCGGTTGCTATATGGATTTTAGTAAAGCGAAAGCTCTCAATTTATATCCACATACCTGAATCTAAACCTCGTGTGCTGTTGTCCCAAGCGGCGAAAGGCGACCCTGCGAGCATCATCTCGGCGATACTGACACGTTTGCGTTCACCACCTTCCATCGATTAATTGATGTTTTCTATAATTAAGTCTGGCATGTACTCACCAGAAACGCCTCGGACGAAATCATTGCCGACCTTGGTGTTGTAAGTGTGGGATAACCCAACAACGGCCATGACGACTTGAGCAACAAATTTACAGAACTCATCGCGAGACATGTCCTGAATGCGATGCGATGGTGTGCGAGTAGCTGCGGCAAATTCTAATGTTTGTCCGACTGTCAAATGGGGGAAATGCTTGTCAACCTGCAAAATTTCTTAGCTTTGTAGAACAGTAAGCATGGAACTGGAGTGCTCACCTCCTGGTTGTAAATGGCTTCTCCCTTGAACTCCTTCATCATCATCTTTTGCGGAATCCCGTTGTAGTGGATTACGGAATTGTCGTCTGTATCCAAACCATGCAGCTCTCCACACATGGTTTTCAGAAGTGTACTACATCCAGACCCAGGTCTCCCGAGCACAATTAGAAGCTCTCCGCTCTTGATTACACCGTCGAAATTGCGGAGGATCTGCTTGTGTTCTTTCTTGCCGAAACTAAACAGCTCGCCCACTCGCAGGGGTGACATGAGGAAGTCTGCGACGGTTTGTTGGAGTTGCAACGCTGCCCCGGACCCGAACACATTCAAATTCTTGTAAACCATGCCGACCTTCTTCATCTGAACGCCTTCGGCTTCCAACTGGTGCCTAAACAATTTCAAAAACTTTGTCAGGTCGAAGGATTGACTTGTAGGATCCACGGCCGGGTCATCGACCGAGACGATGGTAGAGCGTTGATGTGAAAGAATCCGTTGGAGTTCACTCCGATCCGCAGCATCAATAGTCGCATGCGTACTCCGCCGTTCCAGTGCAACTGGCTTCTCATATTCGTCGTCTTGATCTGAGGATCCTGGCCTGTCATGGTGATGCTGTGTGCTGTTCCCGATTGGCATGAAACGGGCTGATGAACCGTCGCTGGATGAACTCGAAGACTCTGCCGTTTCGTTTTCGCGAGGCTCGGATTGTTGATCGAGATTAGAGACGAGCCCATCGGGGGCATATGTCTCTCGCCCTGAGGGCGTCCGAATGATTCCATCACCGACTCGATTTGGGCGAGACATTGCGGTGACAGGGGCAATGTGGTGGTGGAAGGAGGTTGGGTTGGAGGATAGCTAATCCTTTGAAATAATTGGGAGGGTGGTATCTATAAGTAGAAATTTTATTCTGAGCAAGGCAGAGCTATGTTGTCATTGCCATCGATCTGACCCCGCCAGTAGTTCGACCGAGAGGCGCGGACGAGTTACACGTCGCATGTTGGCATACCACTCTTCCGCATGCGGCTCTATCTGAACGCCCGCCTCCGGATTCCTCGGAACTCGGGCGCCAATGGCCAAACGAGGCACCCGGAGATCATCCTAGGCATCTTACTGGGGGGGATCTTCTGGGATGAAAACATTCCGCTTGCCGGCGTTCCTGGATGAAGAGCAACGTAAGCTAACTCAAGGCTGACTGGGCCACATGTGTACTGCTTAGAAGGAGCACGATAGGAGCCAGCAGATCTGAGCAGCCTGCAGTCAATTTTCTAGCCACAGGCAGATTAAATTGGCACAAGATGTCTGATTTGGCTATTCCTCTCACAAGCTTTTGCGACTTTCAACAAGAAGCAGCCTACACAACATTTCCCACCTTTGGTTGCAGTGGTAAGAGTAATCTCACCTCAATAGAAAGCCAGATCCGACATCCGCATTTCTGTATTCTTTTTCTCGGATGGTCCTTACATTCGTTCCGACAAGGAGCTCTGTCTGTCTAAGCCCCGAGGAGTACGATTGTTGAGGAGCAAAACCGACCCTCCGCCCCGGTTGCCGGGGATGCTAATGCCGATCTACGTCATCTCGTCATCCAACGTGCATAGATGGACGAAAAGGACGAAAGACAGGCCTTCTAGAAGCTGCAATTTGTACCGTCGGTAGGGCCACGTTCTACACCGCGTTCTGCGCCGGGTTCTATTAAAGAGTCACGTTGAGTGGTACTTGCGAAAACGAAGCTGACGAGACAACCCCCATCTTACGTTTAGTAACGATGTCTCAAATCGCGAAGGCATCGCTTATATGAGTCGAACAAAGTGCAGAGGCTTTGGGGCGACATGAGGCTCATAATGTTTTGTCTCGATATGATCTCGCCAGCGTCAGAGCGAGAGCGAGAGCGACGGATGCGGCCGGGGCTTGAGGACTCCGACCCTCCGATGATGTGCACTAGCTGCACGGGCCATCTCTTAATTCTCGCCTAGTATGATCTTAGTCTCCTCGGTCTCGCCGTCTCGCCGTCTCGTTTTCAACATAAAATTACGCCTTCTCCAAAAAGGTTGAAGCTTGCGGAGTATGTGCTTACGTTCGTCCCCTATTTTAGGACCTATTTTAGGAGTCTAAAATTCATACAATATCTGTCAAGCCCGCCCACGTAACGGCCAACGTCGTTACTAGGAGATTTAGAGGGAATACTATCAGGTATGTCGCTAAAAGGTATTGGACATGAGGCTCATTGTTTTCGTACAATCACATGGCCGGTGTCTCTCCAGCCGTCCTGAGAACGCCGCCTCACGAAATACTATTGAAATGACTATTCCTGCTCAACGCCTGCAGGTGACGTTATAGACAGCAATGTACCACGTCTATAAATCCTTTACCCTGTCACTTCCTGAATATCCTCAACACTGTGTCTGAAACTGTCCGAAACTCGTCGTGCCGCTTGTACAGGAATTCTCGCAGTGGACATATCCAACGTGGACGGCAGCGACGAATTTAGCAGCTGCCGCTCAAACTGAACGGATATCGGTTCCCTGTGCTCCCGGTACGTCGGACCTAAGGTCGGGGGAGATTTGTTGCCTCTTTGCGTACAAAACCTCCAGTAGATTTTGCAGTGGATAAATTGAACCGTCTGCGTTTCCCACTCCCGCTCGTGGGGCGATTTGCACTCTCCAACGTCCATGTAGCGAGTGATCGACAAAACGAATGGGAAACCGCGTTGTGTTTTCGTTGTGGGACCCTGGAAGAGAGATGTTGGCTTTATATCTATCGTGACCTCAGTTGGGCATTCGCGGCATTGGTACGGCTCCGACTTTAGGCCCGTCGCTACATATTTTTGTGGATGCATACGAACTTGGTCGATTAGTTTCTCCATGTCGATCTGCATGTCTCTCTCCAGTCCCGTTATGTGCGTGTGTGGACAAGCTCGACGAAATAGGAGGAATTGCAACTTGTTCTTCTTGACCCCATGCAGTCCATGGGACCACCTCTCCCTGAGCAGCAGATGGCCATTCGATGGCAGTGCTAATGTATGGCACGACCAGGGTCTGATATAAGAAATTTCTTTCTCAAAATGGTTCAGAATATAAGGATTTCCATACTGAGGCGTATATCGATAGGCTCGCATAACCATGTGGAACGTCAGCCAAGAACATCGCTTGTGCCTTAAGAACAGCTCTTGGCGGAATTTTTTGTCGTGGAATTCGCATTTATACATCTTTGTATAAGGACTAAATACAGAATGCATAGTTACCCGGCGCGGATGGAAGACGCCACATGCATGGCATATGAACAGCTCAGGATAGTCCTCCTCGTAGTTGCGAAGAAACTCGGCGCGTTCGTATGCGTTGCTCGGGTCTCGAAGTTGGGTGAAGGGATCCGCATAGCTCATTCCGAAGAGCATGTGTCGGTTTGTGAGTGCGAGGTTGGCGATGGAGTGGAGTGGGAGGTGGCTTGCGATTTCGTCGAGGAGCTCCTGGGGCAGAGTATTGAAAATCGACGGGGTGGCGTCCCAGGGGTGTAGAGAGTAGATTGATCCTGTTGGGGGTTGAGGTTTAGCGATTACATCTGGTGTTGATGGGCGTAGAGAGTCGAAGACCGTTTTGAGCTTGCTTTTGAAATCGGCCATCCTGAGGGCTAGTCGGAGCTTTGGGTAGTAGGAAGTGGTGCTATTGGGTGGAGAAAGACGGGAAGTGGACGAGAGGAAGAGAGATTGGGAGAAAGGGAGTGTAGGAAGGGGGGTGATTCAGTTTTTGCTGTGTGAGCTGTTGAGCTGTCAATATTACCTAGAACTACGGTCCACGATGGACGAATTACTGTATCGGTAATTTGTACACGGGAACGATGAAAGCAACTCATCACTTGCTGGTTTTTAACACTTCATCACACCAACTAAATACAATGCTACGGAAATGTTTAGATGATCCGATATCTACGGGGATCAATACGGATGAAGGTGAAGGAGAAGACGGGACGGAAGGCGGAGGTGAGTATCGACGCTAGCCGCACGGGCCGCACCTTATATTTGAGCCCTGCGTTTTGGTGGGCTGCCGCTCAGCTTTCTCGTCACCAACGATCAACCACGAAACATGGTGCCTGTATCTATGCCTTCGGCGCTGACTTTCGAGCTTCTAGGGAAATGCTCAGTATGGTCTCTCCAGCGCCAACATGTTCGATCTAATAGCGAAACCAGGTCACGAAGGCCCGCGCCGCAACCCTCCACCTCCCTCATGGCCCTGTACCCCTCCCCATCTTCATGCCTGTAGCCACCCAGGCTTCCCTGAAAGGCCTCACACCAGACCAGCTGGAGGATGCAGGGTGTCGGCTATGCCTCAATAACACCTACCATCTGTGCGAAATCCTTCCATCTCGTCCTTTCTTCAATTCTGATTTTTGGGAGAGGTCTTAAACCCGGACAGGCAACGTTGGACGCAATAGGAGGTGCACACAAGTTCCAATCATGGCCGCACAATATTCTAACAGGTGCTTGATCCGGCTCTTCTTTACTGCTACAGATCTTGGTGCTGACGGCTGCAGATAGTGGTGGGTCGGTGACCCTTCCAACTTTGTCGATGAACGAGCCGCAGCTGACTCCGAGGTCAGCTTTCAAATGGTGTCTCTCCTCAAACTCGCAAAAGTGACTGAGGAGGGCGTTAAATTTTTGAGTCCGCACGATGGCACACCTATGTAAGGATTTCGAACCCCTCAAACGTCATGCTTGTCTAACAGAAATCTCAGGCTCCTCACTCCCGAACACTCCATCTCCCTCCAAAACTCCATCGGCTCCGACATCATTATGCAGCTCGACGATGTTATCGCCACTACCTCTCCAGATCTAGCACGCATGAGGGAGGCGATGGAACGCTCCGTTCGGTGGCTGGACCGATGCATCAAGGCACACAAATACCCGGAGAGGCAAAATCTCTTTTGTATCATACAAGGAGGACTGGATCTCGATCTTCGGAAGGAATGCACTATCGAGATGGTAGCGAGGGATACACCGGGCATTGCAATTGGAGGATTGTCTGGGGGTGAGGCAAAGGATGCATACTGCACGGTAGTGGACACGTGCACTGAGCTACTGCCGGAGAAGAAGCCACGATATGTCATGGGGGTGGTAAGGTACCCAGCACTTTAGCCTACGAAGTGTACTTACCTTTAAAAGGGATATCCAGAAGATCTCGTTGTGTCTGTCGCCCTTGGAGCAGACATGTTCGACTGTGTCTGGCCTACGAGAACTGCTGTAAGACTATTGTTCGCGGCTCACGCTCAACGGTGCTAATCATAGCTAGCGATTTGGCAACGCAATCACAGCACGAGGCGTCCTAAATATCCGAAATGCCGGGTATTCTACGGAATTCACTCCAATCGAAGAAGGCTGCCAGTGCGTGTGCTGTCGATCACAAGAAGATGGCGGCTTAGGGATCACTCGGGCGTACATCTACCACGTTGCATCCAAGGAAACGGCGGGAGCTCATCTCTTGACAATACACAACGTCCACTACCAGCTCAACCTGATGAAACGCGTGAGGGAAGCTATCATCGAGGATAGGTACCCCGCTTTCTTAAAGGAATTCTTTAGCAAGCTGTACGACGACAAGAGCAAGTATCCGGGGTGGGCTGTGAACGCGCTGAAGGGAGTGGGGGTGGACTTGCTCAGCGATTGAAACTATGGTAGTAGGAAACGAACAGGCTCCGCAACATGAGGAAATTTAGACAAACAAATATAGATTCCTTCTAAAGCTAGTGCAGACAAAACGTGTCGGCTCTTCCGGTGAATTTCATCCTCATGCATGCATGACCTGCACTGCATGGCGGGCGCTATGGTCAGCCCTATGCACCTCATTGGCCGGCGCTTGTTCAAGCCGGTTTGGGATGCCAGTAGCCCGCGGACGTGCCTCGCCACCGTCATCGCGACTTTCTTTTCTGTCCCAAACCTCAACACCACGTCAAATACAGGTCTCAGCGCAGACAACACACGCGCCGCCCGGCGGCTGCTCACCGCCAGCATGCAGAACCATTCACCACTTCACTCGTCAAGTTCCAGCGATGGCCGGCCCGGGACACCGCGCGCTGCGAGACCGTCAACAAACAACGACGCGAGCCTCCTTTCAAAGTCGCTGAACCGCCTGTCGCTCCACGCCGCCGCAAACGCCCCACTTCCGCGGTCGCCAAGCGTGCATTCACCTAGACACCCCTCCGAACCCCACCGCACGCCCTCCTCTCCTGCCAACCCTCCCGACTCCTTGCGCCGGAGCTCCAGCGTAGTGAGCTTGCACCGCTCCTCTTCGCCCGCGCTCGGAAGGAAATCGTCCAGCACTTCACTGCGAGGAGACATGCCAGGAACGCCCCGACCTTCCGTCTCGCGACGGTCGTCATTCGCCCCAAACATGCCCTCCCCTATTGGAGCCAATGGAGCTAAATCGCCGCTCTTTCCGCCCGTGGAGGAGAAGGAACCATTGCGCGCGTGCGATGTGGCAGAGGACTACTTCAAGAGAGAGCTGGCAGTGCACGAAGGCGTTGCGGGCGCCGTGACGGCAGGCACAATCGTCATCGTCCACGATCAGTGCTATGGACACCGATACTCCAGACCGAAGACACACAAGAGCACCCTCAGCCTGATCATGGAGCGGCCAGAGCGGATCCTCGCAAGTGTACTGGGAATTTCTGCGGCCTATGTGCGACTAGGGGAGAGACATTGCGACGGGAGCAACCCACCTCACCCCGACCAGAACCCAGAGCGCGTCCCGTTCAAGATTAGGAAGACATCACGGACTGTCGACATCACCTCGCAGGTCGTCACAAATGTGCATGGGGTAAAATGGATGGAGGAGCTGAAATCGCTGTGCGTCAACGCGGAGCGCAAATTGGCTTCTACTGGAAAAGAGCTCAGCAGAGAAGGACCGAACGTGCCAGGGCAGCCGCCGAAAGAGAAGTTCCACGAAGGCGATCTATACCTTTGCGCCGAGTCCTTAAATGCCTTTCAGGGAGCACTGGGCGGCGTGTTGGATGCAGTCGACGCAGTGTTTCAAGGAACCAGCATAGGCAGCGGACCCTCGCGCGCATTCGTCTGCGTTCGCCCACCTGGCCACCACTGTTCCGCAGACTTCCCGTCTGGATTCTGCTGGTTGAACAACGTTCACGTCGGAATTGAGCACGCCATGATGAACTATGGACTGACACATGCCGCCATCATCGACTTCGATCTGCACCACGGAGACGGCTCACAGTCCATTACGTGGGCGCGGAACAAGAAGGTACAGAATATGTCTAAAAATACCCCGAATTGGAAGAAGACGTCGATCGGATACTTCAGCCTGCACGACATCAATTCGTACCCATGCGAGGACGGCGACGATGCCAAAGTCCAGGCAGCAAGTCTATGTATCGATAGTGCCCATGGTCAGTCCATCTGGAACATTCACTTGCAGGAGTGGAGGACGATAGAGGAGTTCTGGAGCATATACGAAGAGAAGTACCTGGTGCTCCTCGAAAAGACCCGCCAATACTTGAAGCACCACACCAACCGGCTAAAGACTTCGCCTAATCACCCTACCCCGAAAGCAGCTATCTTCTTGTCTGCTGGATTCGATGCTAGCGAATGGGAGACCGCAGGGATGCAAAGGCATTCTGTGAATGTACCCACAGAGTTCTATGCGCGATTTACTCAGGACGTCGTTCGCCTTGCTGAGGAAGCTGGCACTGGTGTAGAAGGCAGGGTCATATCTGTCTTAGAAGGCGGGTACAGTGAGCGAGCATTGGCTAGTGGTGTTCTCAGCCATATCAGCGGTCTCTGTGACGGCCAGGTCTGGTCGGACGCACGCCCATCGAAAGGACTCGCAGTCGATATGCGGCAGAGGCTTGGTGGTCTGAGCATGCGAGACGAAGACAATCCAATGCAGTCGGCAGAGTCCGCACTGACGCCAACGCCCATCACATATGAACCGCATTGGTGGAATGAGTCGAACTTGGCAGAACTACAGAACTTGGTCAGCCCTGGACCGACAGCAATTCCGAAGAAGCCACGGACAGGACCTCCACCGACCTACTCCTCTCCAACTCAATCATTCACTGCCAAGGTTGTTGATCCTTCCAAGATGTATCGCAACATCCCTGGCAAGTTCATGTCTGCAAGTCCTTCGCGACCTCCAACACCACCTCCTCCGGATGTCGATTGGGCTACGGCAGCTCGGGCTTTGAGTAAGCTATTGGTTCCCTCGGATCGACAGACGGAGAGCTGCAAGCCGGAGGAACTCGCAGAGCCAAAGATTAAGAAGGAGAAGCCAGCAGCACCCGCGTTAACTTCTGTGCGACTTGACCCATCTGGGCGGCAGCTGCGGGGTAGAAAGCCAGCCACGTCGTATGCTGATCCGAATTCGGGCGACGAGAAGTCCTCTGTGCGTCCAGCATCAAGGGCGAACCGACGAAGGACGATTGCAGATCTGCCTTTGGCGGTTGCGGAACCTCCAGCTGGCACTCGAACGGTCTCACGGCGCATGAGTATCGCGTCGAGCGTCGGATCTGTGAGCGGTGATGTGAGTGCAAGTCGTACATCCAGTGTTGCACCCAGCAGAAGGAGTGTTACACCGGCGCCAGGTACAGCCGTCAATGGAGTACCGGTGAAGAAGTCCAGGGGAGCTTCGACTACAGCATCTCGCATACCGAAGAATCAGCCTCCTCCTGTACCACGAGTGCCTTCAGGCTATGTGGGCCAAACAGTGCTGGCCAAAGAGAAAGAGAATGATATGGATCAGTTGACAACCGGCCTGAAGCGTATCACGCTGAAGCTTCCTTCAAAGGAAGAGTACGAGGCACGCGAGAGGCAGAAGGAAGCTGAAAAGAAAGCTGCTGCGAAACCCCGGAAGGCAGCAGCTCCTCGAGCCCCTAAAGCAACTTCGAAGACAGTTCCAAAACCTGTCGCAGCGAAGAAAGCTCCTGGACGACCATCTAAAGTCTCTAAGCCTGTATCACCTGTCGAGCCGGAGGTGCCAGCGCCCGTCCTCACGCCTGAGCCTCCAAGGATTGAGTCCGCAGCAACAGCACCTCTGGAGGCGCCACAACCCATACAGCCAGATCAAGTTCCTAGCGTGCTACCAATCGCAAATGAGCGTCGAATCTCTATGGAACCTATTCAACCTCCTACTGAGCTACGAGAAATGGACATAAGCCCTGCGCAGCTCCCGAAACCATCATTCACAACTGCAGTTGAGCCGTTGCCCGTAACCATCTCCCCGCCTCGCCCGGATACGCCTCCGCCACCTCCTCCAGCCACCATTCCGCAGTTCATACACCACAATCCTCACTCATTTGGCACGGTGTCGACCATTAGTGGCAATCAAACGGCGAAGGAGGAGGCTCAGGTCCCACTGCAATGGCTACCCCCGAACGTCGATATCGCTCCTCCAGCCAATACAGCACCTGCAGTACACCCAATAATGTCTCCAGCCAGCAAGCGACAAGACTTGCCCAAATTTGCATCGAATGGCATGATTCCATTTACGTCTAATCCCAATTCGGCGATGACGAGCATGGGTACGTCAGTGCTGCCAACTCAGCAGGTGGGAGGTAACACGACGAGCAAAACGGCAGACCACGAGAGAGATGTTTGGGAGGTCCCGGAGACGCCTACCCGCTAATTCTTTCCGCATCGTCGTCGTGTCTGTCGTACGACTTGTTGGTGTATACGATGGGGGCAGGGTCAGGTGGAGCCTTGGCTGGCCTCTCGTGTCTGGGCAAAAGGATCACTCTATTGCGGTTCGCAAGGTGTGAGATTCATCTACGGATCAATTTCACGATTTCGTCGTCGGATGGCGAGGTTCAGGCTACCAATGGCGCATGTTTCTGTTTGAAACGCTGTGATTGCGTCTTACGGCGGCTTCCAAGGTTGTTGTCGGGTCGGCTTCGGCATGGCGCAGCTGGAAGGGGCGCGGGTTGGGTGTTGGGGTGTTGGGGATGGTGATTGGCGTTTGGCGATGGTGCTTTTTCGGGCGTTCGTGCGTGGGATTGGCAAATCGGGTGCAGCCCGCCCACGCTTGTGTGGTGTGGGACGGCATGGGGTTTGGATGCTGGCGAGGAGCAGGCATGGCAATCTTTTTGGCCCTTCGATCTGGCGCCCTTATTCGTCTTGTAATCACCCCTGCTTTCTTTCCCCATTACGGTGGTCTTTCATCATCCCTTCTTTCCTTGTTTCCCACCGTAATCCTGTAGTTCGTTAGAGATACCCGCCCGTGCACACACACAGGCTTGCGGGACTGTAGGAGTTTCAGAATATCAGGCTTGTTCTTTGCGTCGCCGGCATTGTTGAAGGCTGCATGATGGCTCTGGTGTCTCTTCCGGGCGCCTGGTGCGGGAGCAGGATGGATAGAGGCGACCCCCCCCGCTCGTCAGCCCGTCACAAGGCACGCAGAACTCCCCTATGCGGCCCTGCGCAGCGAGGCGGCAGCAAATGGATGGCTGTGAGGACTGTCATGCGGCGTGCGACGTCGTGCATCGCAGGGTGGCCAAAGTGCGGGGGGAGCTTGGGCCTGCAGTCGACCCCTGCGTGCCAAGACTCGCGAAATGACGTACCGCGATGGCAGCTTGACGCCTTAGCGGAGCTGTACAAGAGCAACAAACACCTCTTCGCCTCTACTCGCCTCTCCTCACCTCACACCACCTCCCTCCGCCTCCCTCCGCCTCCCTCCGCCTCCCTCCACGCCCCCAGACCCCCATTTGCCTCTCTGTGTTTCCTGCGTGCGCAGCGAGCACTTTGCTGACATCAATTTGCCGCTTTTCACAGGCATAGGAAGCGCCGCTGTTGAGAGAGACTCTGCTCTCCACGCTCAGACGTACTCCACTTCTTCCACCCACCGCCAGTAGCCATCAGCATGTCCGAGAACGGAGCCGCAAGCAGCGGCGGACGCCGTCGTAGGTTGCCCAATTTCTTCGCGCGGTACGAGGTCTTCTCTGCGTCCCATTCCCCGCAGCTGACCCCGTCGTCGCACTCCCCGTCTTCGCGCTCCCCTGCCTCAAGCCAAGCCAATGTTGACAACGGTCTCCCAACTCTAGTCAATCCATTCGCGCGCCGCGAGGAGTTCTCCAGCCAGCACCTCCTGCTGTACAAGATCACGACCTTGGTCACGTATCTGCTGCTGCTTGTCACCGCGTTCTACTATACGTTCAACGCGCCCCATGACGGTAAGCACCACCACGGCAAGAACCACCACGGCAGGTGGGATCATCAGAGCACCATCTGGGGCCAGAATGACTTGCATCCGACGCCGTACTCGCAAAACTTCATCATTACGAGTATCTACTGGTACGTCTTCCACTTTTTGCCACAGCTGGACATTTTGAATCAATGCTGACCATCTATAATAGGATCATTCTCTTCGTCCTCCAGCTCGTCTACGCTTGGTCTCTCTACTCCTCCGACAGCGTCTATGTTGCCGCTGCAGGAAATGTAGGTTCTCACTATGTCGCCAACAACCTGCTCCTCTTCGGCTTCATCCACCTCTGGGTGCGCTCTCACTTCTGGCTTGGCGAGCTTCTGCTTGTCATCAACTTCTTCAACTTGTCCCTGGCCTATTTCCGGCACAGCACCACACCCCGTCTGATCCACATCGGCACAGTGAGTGGGCCGCTGGCCTGGAACTTTGTAGCTCTGTACTGGGTTGGTGCTGTTGCTGTGCACAAGCACCCCGATCATCTCCCCGCTCGTATCGTTGCTAATATCTTCATCTGGGGCATTCTCGGTTACGGAGTCTTCTTCCTCGCCGCATTCAAGGACTATACCATCGGCTTTGAGCTGTCCGTCCTGGCTTTCTGTAAGTCCTTTTCTGCCCTCATCAGCTAGGTCGACCAAAACTAACTTTTCGCAGCCACCGGCGTCGGTCAGTTCTTCACCAAGCTCCCGATCCTACAGCTCCAGTGGATCTTCGCCTTCACCATCGGCGCCATCCTCTTCATCCTCTCTTTCGCAGTTGGCGTCCCTGGTCTTCTCGGTCAGGACCCGTTCAAGCGTGGCGAGATTGTGTCCGAGGACCGCGAGCGCGCTCCTCTGCTCGCAGATGATTAAGCGGACTTCGCTCTCTCACACACATGAAGGTCTCTCGGGCTCGGTGCTAGGCAACTAGTGCTGTGCTTCAAAATACTGCATTCGGCGAACGGAAAACGGGAATGGTTTGTTTCTTCACACTCGGCAACAAATTGTCAGACCGCACACAAAAAAAGGGCTTTTCGGATTCGGAGTCGGGGCTAAGGAATTTTTTCTTGGGCATAGCTTTTCATTTCCTCGACGTCTTTTCGTCGGAATGCTTGCGTTGCTGAAAGATAAGATACCCTGAGTAGCGATTTGCTAGCCAGCTGTCGGCTGTCGATAATGGGATGGGTTTCTATACTCATTTGAGGGAGTTGAATTTGCGTGTGATGTGATCATGTGTTTGTGTGCATTGCTACCTGTCAGACACGACAGTGCCATGTGGAGATGCCCTGATACTCATGGAGTTATATCCTTGTGGAGCCAATGGTTGAAGACATGGTGAGGACAATATGTGCGGTCAGGAATCATCAAGAACGCTCGACTATCCATTTCATCTACATAAACAAAGAGGACGCTATCACTATCACGAACAGTATGTATCACCCTCCTCTCAATCTCGTACTCCAAACCTTCCTCGTATCCCTAGAGCAACAAATCCTGCCCCCCATGGTCGCCCTCGCCCCCGGGGCTGACCACCTGCTGCGGCGCATTCTGATTCACCACCCACCCACCCCCTCCATGATTCTGATCCACAATTGGAGACCCGCCAAAACTGCTCTGCCGCCCCACTGCCGCAAAATACAGGTCTGCTTCGCTGACCGCCGCGGATAGGTTGCCCATAGTCCCGTTCCCATTGCCATTGGTGGACGAATTAGGAGACGAGGCCGAGTGGAAGGGGTAGGTAGATGTGGTGTCGATGCCGAGCTTTCCGCGCTCTGATTGCGCACGATCGCGGGCTTGTTGTGCGGCTTTCACGGTGGGCAGTTCGGAGCGTTGGAGGGCGGGCGAGTCTTGCAGTTTGCGGATGCGGGCCGAGCGGAAGACCTGGTTTACAGGCTTCAGGTACACGGTCGCCAGCGTGCCGACGTTCAGACACATTTCCTCCAGAGTCGCCGGGTCCAGTTTCTCGGATTCTTCGGCGGTGATGGGGGGTTTTTCGCCCATGACGACTTTCTTGGCTTCTTCGGGCGCGAGGGAGAGAAGGCGCCAGTACATGTAGCCACGATCTCGGAGATCTGGGTTGTCTGTTTCCTCGGTGGCCCATTTGAGGACTTTGGGGACGAGAGAGGAGCCCCGCGTTGGGCGCTGGATGAAGAGCTTTACGGTCGCAGTAAGGAGAGCGAGCTGCACTTCATGTGTCTCCTCGCGGAAGGCGTCGAGGAAATCTTCGAGCAGCACATCCGAATCCTCGATGCGGTCGGCATATTGCCCGATGACCCAGATCATGGCGGCCTTGGCTTCAGGCTCGTCGAGCGAGTCGAGGTTCTCGCAGAGGGTCGAGATGATGGACTCGTATTGATTGGGGTATTTCCGGAAGATGTTGCGGATTACGACTGTAGCTTCTTGCACAATGTACGATACTTTTGTCGAGACGAGGGTCAGGAGCGTGCTAATGCAGAGTTGGCTCGAGGGGGGGATTTTAATGGCGAGTTTGCCGATGGCTCGAACCGACTTGCGGACGAAGTCTACATCGATTTCTGTTGCATATCTGGGGACTGTCAGCTTCGAGTATGTCAGACGGATCAAGTGCTTACTCCGCCAGCTCAGTCAAGACCTCTTTGATGTTCTTCTCCGTCGCCAGCATAAAGATGAGTTCAAGCTTCGTCACCTTGACGTAAATGGGGTCGTTATATTTGCAAAAGAAGACTCGGATATCGTTCCGTAACACCTCCGGCCGCCGCTGGAGAATCAAGAGAGCATTGCGAAGTGCCAGATACTGTATTTCCGGTCCTTTGGAGAGAAGAGTGACAAGCGGGGGCGAGAGCTTGTTACATAGTGAAGAGATTACTTTTTGGTCGGCAATATAATTCAAGAGGTATAGAATAACACGGATGCAGGTCAAGACGACTGCGGAATTGGAGTGCGAAAGACGAGGCGAGATGCGCTCGGCGAGGAGGGCGGCTTCGGAAGTATCGTTGGGGACGTAGTTCATCATGGCTTCGAGAATGTACGTCTGACCCCACTCGGAGCAGTCCGGCAAGATGGAGACAATCTTTGAGGCGCTCGCGTAGTCGATGGTCAGTTTGATGTTCTCGCTCCGTTCCCAGATGTCCATCAACCCCGCCAAGGCACTCGATACCACTGTAGGATTCTCGTCCCTCAGCATGCCGTTCAGTCTATCGATCAGATCCGAGGCTTCCACCAATGTTCTGTCGTGGTCGTAGAGCTTTGCGACGCAAAAGGCGGCCGTCTTCCGCACGTAGGGGTCGGCGTCGCGGAGGAGATTCTTCAGATGCGGCACCGTCGCTTCGACGTACTCCCGCACGTGAATGTAGGACATGGTGCGCAGGGCGAGGGCGCGCACGAGGGGGTTGCTGTCGTGCAGGTCCTCCTGGATGATGGGCAGGGCCTTGAGGGCAATGTCGGGCTTGATCCTGGCATAATTCACCAGGAACAAGAAGCACCTATATCCGTCAGCCGTGATTCCTCGCCCTCGGTCCGGTATGCACCCACATCTTCTTGATTTCCAGACTCGGGATGTGCATGCAGCCGACAATGTCCGGGAACAGGGCCACCATGTCGTTGTTGCTCATGGTCATGTTGGCCACGATCTTCTTCAGGGCCGTCTTCTTGGCGGAGAAGTTCTTGTCCTTCTTGCCGCCGCTGTTGAGCTCCAGTCGCAGCTCGGCTACTTTGCCCTGTGGAGAACGGAGATACTGTAAGCGCACGCTGTCCACGGCATAGGGGAGGAACATGGCGGCGACATGGAGGGCAGGGTGGGGATTGGAGAGGCACACGAATGCTCAGCCGTGCTCAGCAGCTCCAGCAATCGGAGCAGTTGCAGCACAGCTGGGAGCAGAAGGCGAAGGGGGGATGGAGCGGACGAGCAAGCGATGGCTGAGGCAAGGAGGAGGACGTACCCGCGCGAAGAGCTTCGCATCCTGGCCGCCGGCACTCATGGCGGGCTGGTTATCGCGTGTCCAAGGCCTGCGCGGAACAGGTATGCATGTGCCCAGCGGCAGCACCCTCGAACAGCAGCTCCCCTCTCCGTGAACGTGCTAGCCGCCCCTCCTTTGCGGCTGCTGCGGTCGAGTCCGGGCGCGTGATCGGCGGCAGCTTCTCAATCGGCCTTGACGGAGTCGCGCATGTCGTGGGCGTGGAAGGAGGCGATTGAGGGCGGAAAGGGAGGCGGAATCGGGCGGAGGTGCGTGAATTGGATGTTTGGAGACATGGCGAAGGGCCCGCCGTCGTTTGTTGCGGCGCGGACGTGCTCGCGCTAGCCGGGGCCGCCCAGGTGCGCCGGAAACTCAACACCACGCCGACATCACCACGGCCTCACGACGGCACCGCCCACCACCTCATTGCCGCCTCCCACAGTCCGGTCGACGCGCGCCCCAGAAGCATCTCTCGACTGCCGCCATGCCGTCGCAGCCGCCCCCGCCGCCGCAGTGGGTCCTCGACCTCAACTCGGCCCCCTCGAACAGGCCCAGAAACCCGTCCATCCCCGACCCGCCCGGCTTCACCGCTTCCCTGACTCGCAAGGAGCGCTCGCAGTCGTCCAAGACGTCGCTGCGGAAGGCGCCCACGCCGGAAGAGATGGACACGCTGAAGATGAAGAAGGCGTGGGAGATTGCCATCGCACCCGCGAAGCAGCTGCCCATGAACGCCATCGGTCAGCCGCTCCAGAACAACACAGCCCCACACGCTGACTAGACCCCAGGCATGTACATGACCGGCAATACACTCCAGATCTTCTCCATCTTCATGGTCTTCACGCTGTTCAAGACGCCTGTGCTGGCCGTGCTCGCCATTCAGCGCAGCTTCGCCCCGTTCGAGACCCCTGGCACGTCCGGCCGCCTGATCGGCGTGAAGCTGGTGTACGTGATGACGAATCTGCTGATGTTGGGTCTGGGAATATGGAAGGTCAACCAGATGGGGCTGCTGCCGACGACGCGGTCAGACTGGCTGGCGTGGGAGGGCGAGAGGACGTGGTCTGAGAGGGCGCTGCCTCGGGAGTGGCTATGATGGGGACGAGGACAGATGATGGAGTTGCTGTAGGATACATTCCTGCGCGAGGCTGGACTTGCAATCTTAAATATATCCCCTTATTCTAGGCTGCTTCAACCTATTCAAGGATCTGTCGCTTGGGTGGGTGTTTTTTTTCCCACGAGTTGTGCCGACACTTTCCTATCCATTCTTCCTCGGGCGATTGTATTATTCCTTGAATGTTCTTGAAAAGTCGAGGAAGCGTTGGCAGCCCTTCAATACAAGTCACAATCACAGACAGCTCCGTCTATCAAAATCGTCCACGAATCCTCGATCCGTACACACTCGTAAATAACAGTCCTCTCGTCATCGCTACACCCCCACACCTCCTTTCAAATAAACCACTACTTCCTTCCCTTGCACAGATTCCAACTCCTTATCAGTATCTTCATCCATACCGTCTACTGCATAACATATACCATGGGCTTCACCTTCTTCAGCGACCCCGACCCCGACCCAGACCCACTCTCATACACTCTAATCCCCCACCTCCCAATCCCCACCCCCTCATCCGTCGAACCCAAAACCACCCCTCTCACAACCCCGCCCCCAACCCAAGGCCCTTCCAGATCAACCCCCTCGCTCCCAACACTCCTCTCCCTCTCCACAACAACACAAATGCCACGCACAGCCCTGAACCCAACCACATCCCCACCAAACCCGACGTCTACATCATCACCCCGCCACACCATCCCCGAAGCCCCCTGGGAGCGCCCCATGATCACCGCCATATGGTGTTTCGTCGTCATCCCGTGCGCGCTGTTTCTCTTCTGGCGCGATGTGTGGAAGGGGGAGGGGTTTAGAGATGCCGAATGGGCCTTGGAGAGGCGGTGGGGGCGGATGAGGGGGAAGGAAATTGGGGAGGTGGGGCCGAGGACGAAGGGGGGTGGGAAGGGGAAGAGAGGGGGGGTGAAGGAGGTCGGGTTTGTGACGACGGCGGGGTTGGATATCGTTTGAGGGATTCTTTGGGGAAGGGATGGTCGATGGGTGAGGTCGATGGGTGATTTACTACACTTCGCTTGTTGGGTGTGTATACAGCTTGGGCTCTCGGATATCGTTACTGAGAAACAATGGGTGTAGTGCGGTGATTGGGCTTCTCCTATAGAACCTCTATCAAATACCTAGCATTTCTGTAGGCTGCGAGCGTTGGGATTAAGGAAAACATAGTAAGCTCAGAGATTCGGCAGAGCCGCAGCCACGTAAATGCGTGAGAGTTCTTGGTGGCCTAATCAGGTGTGTATGCGGTGTTTCGTTTTGTTCTCGTTCTCTGTTGTGGACGTCATGAACTATGCGAATGATAAACTTGCGTGTTCTGGGGTACAACCTTTTCCTAGGGTTATAATCCTACAGCTCATAGCCTAAAGGCATGTCAGCTATTTAGTAAAAGGTATATAGAAGAAGCTCAATCACCACACTACACCTAGTATTGCCTATCAAATAACAAAGGCTTCTATCCGTTCGCTCAATCTACGAAAATAGCAAGAATAGAAATCAGGTCGGGACGTTACATATAGTATAGTCGCTCACTTCTTCTCACAATAAACGGCAAGTAAGGACGATACATGTGATTGCCTGAGCTAGGCCTAAATCATAAAGATAGGCAAGGGTGTTACATAGCATTGCCTGCTTAGGTCAGAACTGATAGTCTTACAAGGATGTGACATGTGTTCTCCTACACTAGTATCACAATCAAAGTACGTATTACTATCTTGATACTACCATATTTATTGAAACTTTGTAGAAGTGGAAATATTCGCATTGTTACAAACGTGGAAAAATGTCTAGCTTCTAGAAAACGGTCAAACATCACACTCCCATCACAAAAGGTGGCTGTACGAAGGAGCTTGTATTCGCTGAGTATCCTACAGGCGATTTTAGTTGGTTTTCAAAACAGCTAGGCCGGCCCCGTAAAGCGCTGCTATAGTTGCCAGAGGCCATCTCGGTGTCCTGGAAGAGGTGGCTAGATTATGCTCAAAAAATACTGGCTCCTTCCCTGTTTCCCTCTCACATCCAATTCTGCGCCATTATCAGCGATGTAAAGGCTCTTGACTACCAAGAGTCACTTTAAAAAGAATCTTAATCCTCGTTCACAACGTCTACATTACACATCTATTATTGTAGGATAAGATGACTGACATGTCTACTAGTCCATGCCTGAAAACTCATTCGCTCCGACGCACGCTATATGCCTGAGCAAATCGAACCTTGGTCCCTTGAAGCCCGAATTCTTCCTCCGAGTGCGCGAGCAGAGCCAACTATTCTAGAGGATAATTCCTATGCTAAGATCGCCATTGCCCCCCTAAATGCCCAGTATTAACACTGAGTTTCGTCCATGTCGCTCCTCGCACTCAAATAAACAAATGCTGTTAGAGTACAAGACTGTGCCATCTACCGTCAACACCAAGTTTAGGAAGTGAAATGGTGGATCTTTGGGTTTCCAGGACCTAGCTCCAATCAGCTATGATATAAGCACAATACCAATCAAACAACTAGGCGTGTCAGGCCATCAGTCAATGCGGCGATCTTCCAATTAGTGCTTTTGAAACAGTCTCAACCAGAAATTATACTCTATCGAAGGACCGAAAGCATTCAATGAATCAACACGACGGCCAGTCTGGCTAGTTGGCGCCCGGAGATACCTAGTGCTAAACATAGAATATGTATTCTTGCCTGTTGCTACATTGCTCGAAGGCTATTATAAATCATTTGGGCATTTTCAGTGGATTTGTAGTTGAGAATTCAGGCATGACGCCACTACAGAGGCAGTGAGATGAATGGTTCGATCGTGTTTTGATATTATTTGCCCCGATACACAAGATGGTATAAACTTAACCGTGTCCGAACCAACGAATCTACAACATTGGTTCCTCCCTTACGGAATCGCAGTATTATCAACAACCCACTTCTGCACCTTATCATAGTTCCTACATTTATGATGCGACGAGAACTCTGCCCTTATTCCAATGGGCGCCGTCTCGTCTTCCTTGACGAGATACGGTGTCACGTCCACGTGGCACATCATATGAATACGAAGGAGCTCAATACAATGATCTGGCAATTCGAATTAGGAAATGTATATGAAGTGGCACAGAGGATTGGGAGAGAGCTAGCAGGAATGGGTAAGGAGGAGAGGAGAGAAGTACGTACCTAGATGCATGCGGACCAAATACTCGGGCCCATCAAAGGCTATGGGTGTGGAATTGTATTCTCGCTCGTAGAAGTCGCGGTAGGTGGCTTGACGAACCATATCCTGTAGTACTTGGGTTGGAAGAGTTGATCGATGGAGGGAAAATTCACGTACCAAGCAGTGTAGTTGATGAAACCCCCACAGCATGGCCGCGGCTCCGCCACCAAATTCCTCGGGTGTACGCTGCCACGTCGTCTCCGTGCTCCGGTTCAGCAGGTAGAGTTTGTCGTAGGGGACGTTGAAGCCACCATCTAGATCAAATCAAATCATCATCAGCACATATCTACCTCCCCTTCTCATGTAGAAAGTGGGATATGAAAGATGGCGGTGATGAAAACAGCAGACACAAAGAGCGCAGCGAAAGAAAACTTACAGTCCCATAACTTCCGCCAGTGCTCATCTAGCTCTGGCGTCGGATTTCCGCGATACACAGATGGCTGGTGGAATACGCCGCTGTAATCTTCCTCGTGATACTCTACGGCCTCGAGAGCGGGCGAGTATGAGAATAATTGCGCTACACAAGTGGCCTCACTTGGTGAACGCGCGTATGCCAGCGCCAGCGCCGCTACGGAAATGAGGAAGAAAAGAAGTTGGCCAGCCCAGAGGAGGTAATGTGGCCGTGATCTTTGTGTTATGATTGTATTCTTCTCTATGGCAAACGACCCAGTGGAAACGTCGTCTGGGTGTCCACCATCGCTGTAAGTATCAGGGAGCTTGGAGTATGCGGTTGGGGAGTTGGGGGGAGAGGTTTGGAATGGCTTGAACAGAGTGGCGAGGAACATGATGGGGAGTGAGACAGGTAGGATGAGGGTTGAAGAGGGAGGGGAGATGTCAGGTTCAGTGGTACAATGGGGGAGTAGATAATGTGGATAAGTCCTTGGCTTCGAATAACGGTGGCAATCGATTTGAGCTCTGCAGCTGTGACGAAACTTTGGGCCGTGCGGAGGAGGATTCTATCTTTCCGTATTTCCATCAAGTTAGATCCGGGAGGGAAGGAGAGGGGTCGTCGTAGACCTAAGCCTGCTTCCGAGGTGCGTGATTTGTCTCCACTTGATAGTTCAAGATGCTTGTCACGAAGGATTACTGCAGATTGAATCACACACTCCAACACGACTATCAGCGCAGAGGTATGCAGGAGCATATTGTAGGCCATGCCGTAGCCTAGTGCTAATGCCAAGCTGCATATTGTATTCCGCTTTTTATATTATCATGCTCCCTGATACATCCGCTCAGCCCCTCTTAGCACTAAGCTTTTATAGGTTACCTGTTATTCCTACACAGGTGCCTCCTATTGGCTAATACGCTACGATAGACTTGCAAACATAATTTATACAGTCCTTACACACGCTACTACTAGCTCCACGTAGGTCTGGATTTCAGGTTAGTAGCTCGGTACAAAAATGGAAGGAGCGGATATATCGAAGAGCACCGATAAGACTAGCCGCAATAATATCTTGGCTAGGTTAGCAGAAGACGTGCGAGTGTATAGCTCTTCCCTCATCTCTCCGCCTCTTCGCTTGTTTTCCTTTCTGACCCTGCCTCCGGTAGAAGCTACCAACACTCCTTAAAATCCTTCGTATTATGGGTCTGATTTCTAGATAGGCTACGGTGTTACTTGATCAAGCATTTCCCTGCACAGCTTATGTTGCTTATATTAACCGCATGCTTACCTATGGTTCTGCCGAGCGCAGATCTTGGATGTTGGTTTGGAATGCTCCGTAGATTATCTGGAAGTCAGACGGATAGTGGGAAGGATTTGAAGGGGTGTTAGTAGCCTCCTCCATGCAGAAAGGAAAACAAGCGAAAAGGCGGAGAGATTGCGAGCAGATCCTAGATGTATGATTGGATATTCGGCAATTCTAAACCCTTCCAAAGATACATGGATACTCATCCGTGTCAGCTTTAAACGCTTAGCCACGCCACAACCATGGTAATGCAAGCAGGCCGTAGTAATTAAGACATCCAGAGAAATCGCACAATAAATCCGGTTTTGTCACCTACCGCGGCATTGCGCGGAATAATTCCTATGGAAAATGAAGGTTTGAGTCTAGAATTGTACATCCCGGGCAGCAATGATGCATATATTTTATGTAGTAACATGTTGCATCAGTACAACAACTAATTTAGCGACCCGACAAAACCATTCCCCAATCCCTACATCCAATCAATGAAACGCAGCATTATCATCTACCCACTGCGACAACTTGTCAAATCTTACACACTTATGATGCGAGTAAAAGTCCGCCTTAGCCCCAATATGTTGTTCATTAGGGTCCTCCAGAACCAACAACGGCGTGACATCGGGCCGACAGGTCAACGCTAGGCGCAGCGTCTCAATGCAGTGATCAAGATGGACATGCCTTTCGCTGATTGAAACGTCAAGCCCAATTGGCGGCGTCTCATAGTGGTCCAACCATGTGTACATGCGGAGTAGGTTCTGCGGGCAGAAGATTAGCGGGATGATCCGTGCCAGTAGTGTCCGTAGCCGTTGGGTTCGGCAAGCAGGGGTGAGATCCTTTTGGCTTACCAGACAATGCAGATGGTGATAGACCTCAATCACTGCCGCGTAGCCCCCGCCTTTCTCTTCCGAAAAATGCACGTACTTATCCGTCGTCCGGTTGAGCGATAGCAGATTGTCTTCAGAGATGGAGATGCCGCCCACGTTCCAGAGCTTGTCCCAGCGCTCCTCAACTTCGGGGGTTGGTGGCCCACCGTATGGACTTTGGTCGCGGAAGCCATTAGTGAAGTCTGTATCGTAGAGCTCGAGGGCTTCGGTGGCGGGTGCTGTTGTACCTATCAGTGAGCTCTTGATTGAATAGTGGGAAATACAGGGAAATACTTACAGCGGACACTGAGTCGGGCGAAACATTCTTGGTCTGTTGGACGGTGGGAGAGGGCTTTGAATAATACTAGAGAAGAGAAGAGGAAGAGGACGATTGAGGCTTGGAGGAGGAGGAGGAGGGTGGTCCTGCTGCCGAGACCGCAAGAGCGTTTTTCGGAAGGAAAGGCCTTTTCGTGGTCGAGGAATGGAGATTCTTCCTCAAGAGACCGCTCAATCGATGTGCTTCTGGACGCAGTCTCCATAACTTTTAAGAAGGTTTCTGTGCAATATGAAGTGGGAAGTGATGATAGGGAAAGTAATGACTTGGGAAATTTGTTCGCTGAAGTGTGCAGAGGGGTTTGAGTCGGAGGATTTGCGGGACCCTTCCAACCGTACCGACTATCCAATATTAAAGCTTCATAATTGCTTTAGGAAGGTGAGTAAAGACCATATATGACCGACGTAGGATTACTAGGTCTAGAATCCTTCCAAGGTGCATCACAGGAGCCGCACAGAATAGACTCCATTCATGTAGATTACTGATAAGGTAAGGTGGGTATGAGGAACACCCCCCATCTCAGTAGTATCTTTTGGGAGACCTGCAAAGCTAGTAGGGATATGAAAGGAGTATATCTGACGCATCTGCAGCAAGGTATTACTTCATCACTCAATCCTCCAGAAGGATGGCGGAATATTGTAACAAACTCTCAACCAAAGGCGTGCTCCATGTTCCATGTCAATGTCTGCGGGGTTAGATACGAGGTCAGTGAAATCACCCGTCCTACGAGAGACTACTGATCGCCGTGAGGCAATATCGTCGAAGCAGCGGTGTGCTAGAAGGATCTAGCTGACAGAATAGAGAGACTGTAACACGGATATCCGGATGGTAGTCGCATACGAAGATAGACATAAATACCAAAATGTGCTCACACCACTTCTACTTTCATCAGCTTCTCCACATCCATCAGTCCCTCCTCCCTTCCAGACAACGCTCAAGTTTATACTTCTCAGTCCTCCCAGAATCTCATCATGAAGGGCTTCCTCCAAATCCTTGCCGGGGCTGCTGCCTTCGGTGCTGCTCTCGCTGCTCCTTTCGCACAAGGAGAGACCTCTGCTATTTCCCGCCGTGAGAATGTCGAAGCCCGACATGTCGAACTTGCAAACCCGGTAAGGTTGATGATTTGTTCCACAAGCTCTTTCTAACAAATCTCTAGGTGAAGCGCTCCGAGCTCGCTGAAGATGCTATAATCTGGATCATCGCGGCCTACTCGGACGAGCAAGAGGGTGCCGACGCTCCCAAAGCCACGGTCGAGAAGATCAAGCGCGATGCTCGCTTTTCCAACCCAGTATATTCATCCCCGTGTCCCACTCTCCCAAGTCCTCTCTACTAATATCATGAATCCAGGCGAAGCGCTCCGAGTTAGCCGAAGATGCGATAATCTGGATCATCGCGGCCTACTCTGATGAGCAGGAGGGTGCTGACAAGACCGAGGCCAATATTGAGAAAATCAAGCGTGATACCGTTCCGATTGCCAAGGAGAGCGATGTCATTGTCCTTATTCTCAGCGCGTATAGCGATGAGATCGAGGCCGCAGATACTCCTAAGCGTCAAGCAATGGCCAAGGCGAAGCGTGATTCCCTGCAGAGGAAGGAGAGCGATGTCATTGCACTCATTCTGAGCGCATATAGCGATGAGATTGAGGGCGGGGATGTGGAGAAGGTATGTTCGCTTTTGACAACACCAACTTCTTATTTTGGACAGTCGTGGGGCTGACATGCGAATAGGTGAAGCGTGCTCTCGAAGCTATGCGCACTAAATAGAAGCAAATATCTGGCAAAGAAGGTCATTGGGTACGTAGACGACTGGCTATGAAATGCAACGTCTTGATCTACGAGAAGGAAACGGCTCTTGACCTCAATATAAACGTGGGACTGAAGAGATGAAACTCAGTATGGATGCGTCATGTCTACTTGCGTGGTTCTGGGCTTGGTTATGATAGTTACACTCATTAAGTTGCCATCAATTGCGAGTTTGAAGGCTTGCGCATGTGCCAATGCAATCCATGAAGTCGAAGTTGACTCGCGTAATAAGTGATGCAGGGCTCCGCGAGGCTGGCACTGCCCAGAAGCGGTAAGCCAGTAATGAATTCCTTGCGCGAGGATCATTAAGCACTGTCGTTGGGCAATACGCCATAGCGTGTTCTCAATAATCCTTCGCAGCCAGGCTCAGATCTCCATATATATACGAGGTCCCACCGAATTTCAACGCTCTATTCTTCATCTCTTTTCATCGTTTGCCCAGCCGTTGCGTGTATAGACTCAACCGCATCACTATGGGTTGGTTCAAAGCCGAACAAGCATACACTGCCCTTGAAAGGCCCGATAGTCACACCCCCCACCAACACGATTGCACTGACACTGAAGCGTTTATCTCGCCTCATCTACGCCAGCATCAGGGTCTACGCTACACTTCCTTAGCTCAATGCGTTTCAATCCTTCTCAATCTCGTCCTCCTATGCGCTACTGTCTTGCTATACTTAGAGGTTCGTCGCCTACATTCGCCGTTACCACCTTGGCCGAGCGACGTATACTGTAAGCTTGTATCCAATTTTCCCGACTACCAATGTCGAATTGAATGGGAAGCTTACCGTACTCGCCAACAGCGCCGGCGGAATCTGCCATCGAGTATGAAACTGTGATGTTTGAGACCAACTTGCGGGCGGACCAGTCAGTCAACCACATCCTAGCCCGCAGCGAGAGCAAAGCTCGGAAGAACTGACCTTGAACAGAAAGCCAGGCAAGAAAAACATATACCTCGAGCTCACTGACGAAGGCGACGCCGCATGGGACGAGTTGACCGAAGGTCAGCTCTTCTGTTCCTCCTCTAGCTCACCCCAATTAATCGTCCCATAGCATATTCGACCTCCCTAATCTCTCCCCTCTCCGCCTCTCGTCTCCCCCACCCGACAGCCCTCTCTCCCTCACAGCCCTCCAAATACCTCGTCGGCCTCTCTGTCTTCCACCAACTCCACTGTCTCTCCCGGATCCGGAGACTGCTGCACCCGGAACGGTATCCTTGGCAGCTTGCCGCGAATCTTTCGGCCGCAGAGACGAAAGTGCATGATGAGCATTGTGTGGATTTGATCAGGCAGTCGTTGATGTGTGCGGGGGATGTTAGTCCGATTCATTGGGAGTGGGACGAGGGTGTGGGGATGGCATTGCCGAGCGCCAAGGGAAAGCATACGTGTAGGAGGTGGGAGGGGATCACACAGTGGGCAAAAGATCATAACGCTTAAGAGCGGGGCATATATCATATCAACTCTTACAAGGTGCGAAGGCACAGGCAGTTTGTCAGAATTTTACTCTACATGGTTCCAGTCAAAGACTAGAAAGATTAAAAACTTTATATATTACTGCTGTGCATTCCATGATGGATCATAGAAGGAAGAAGAAGAGGGGGGAAAAGTATGTAGATGTTTCCCCGCGAGCTCATTGCTATCGGTTTCAGCGATGATTCCTGTCCCAGCTTCGGCTACTCATTTGCAGACTCTGTAAGGCTTTGTCTTAGGCAATAATCCACCAGCTATAAATCCATTGCATGAATAACAATTTAGAACTGAGATAAATACTAAGCGAGGATTTCCTCCCAACCCTATCCCTATCCCTGAACTACATTGCCCTCCCCTAGCTCCTAGCGACGCCGACAAGCCCAGTCTCGAGGTTAACTTTCATATATTTCCCTCGAGAGGATAAAATTTCTTCATCAATCTCCTATGACCTTCCTCCATTCCATGATACCTCTTAGCAAAGAGATACAATGGAAGACAGTTGGCTAAGGAACTTGCTCAAATTCTCAAACACGATTGTATCCTTCTGTTGGAAACCTTCGTTGCGCGCAACCCACAATGTTACCTCGTCCTCGTCTTCCAACATAGCGGTGCATGCAACAGTTTTTCCACCTATTTATTCGCAGCAAATTCGGCCAGACAATCTAGGAACTTTCTTTTCAATTGGTCATGTCCTGAATCAGCTATCTGATGAGGAGTACTTGTGTCTATACTGGCGCCGTCGCGATCGCCGTCCTCCTCGTCGTCTAGGAGGGTCGTGTCAAGCCACGAGGCTGATTCGATTTGCCCGCTGTATCGAAGGGCAGGCAGATTGGCGAGAGCATGAAACTCGGTGGTGCTAAGCCCAGGGGAGTTCCAGCTGAACTGCCAACTCATGATGCTGAGCTCTGCGTAAAGGCTTTATTACGAAAAGGGTGGGAAAGTGATGGGCTATTTGAACGAGGTATCGAGGGGTAATCAAGTGACCAAAGCACCCTGTCATCCACGATTGAGCATGCATTATCGCTGACGAATGTATTGGCCACAAACGAACGCGGGCGCATCAAAAACCGTCATGACTTCGCCCAACCCCTCTAGAAGTTCCGTGTCAGTACTCGTTACTTTCAAATCAGAACTTATATTATTCCAGTTAAAATTTGGAGGTGACAGCTAACAATACCCAGAACATCTGCCAGAGCCAGAAGCAGCGGCTGAATAATGAGCGTAATAAACAAAAGAGGGGACAAGGTCCATAGAAGGTAGTCCAGGACAGATAATAGCGTGTATTGCGTATAGAACATAGGGGTTTTTTTTTTTAAATCTGAAATATCCCGGATCTGGGCAGGGAGAATGCAAGAAAGAGACCGGGAGAAAGATCTGAGCACGAAGTGCTTTGGAACCAAAGCAAACGGTGATTCAGAGTAGAATCTGGATAACAGCTAGAAGATATGAGAGCATCGCTTAGAACCGTACGCAAGCAGAGTATAGGAAGGACGCTTGTAAGCTGTACAGGAAACGAAGATCAGAGCTCGCCATCTCTGCTGAAATGTGTGCTAATGGGATAGTAAGCACGAGCCGAATGGCTCCTGTGAGCTTCGACTGGGGTGGCCTTATCAAAGGAAGATGCAAGAAAAGGAAAATAGAAAAAGCTAGACTCGTATACTTTTATACGAGCCGAAGAAACCCACCGGGGCTAAAAATGCAATGCCCCAGATATAATACTTCGTTGGGCGCCGGTGATTCATGGACATCGTGACAGACACAGAGCTATACATCTTCCATCCTCGTTAAACGGGAAGCTGTGTATCCTCCACCTAGTCCCCGTAACTCTACTCCAGCCGCCCCATCAACTCCCTCCTAACCTTCGTATTGACCACGCCCCCAACCCCAAACGCGGGGATAATCCTCCCCATCCTCGCAAACGCGCTCTTCACCCAATCCCTCGCCACTCTACTCGCACGATCCTGCCACCGAACCCCTTCGCGGTTATATAGATCCAAGCCGAGCAAATGCAGCGGCGTGCTCACAATCTGCACCGCGGCGGGCGTCACAAACTGCGCCACGCTCGCGGCCCCGACATACCTCTTCACTTGCTCGCCCATGTGCTTCTCGAACGTTGGCGCGAATAGTGGGGGCAGGTTAAACGACGCGAAGATGGTGAGGCAATCGCGCACGGTGAACAGCGCAAAAGTAGGCAGTGGAACCGGGCGCGATGGGCCCGTGGACCCAAAGAGCTGCGTAAAGCGATTGTCCTTGTACAGGCAGAGCGCGAGGTTCGAAGTCGACGTTGCCACGAACTTGGACGTTCCGGCGGTAGTAGAAGTGAAGGGGTCGCGGGACATGGTCGAGGACGCGGTATCGATCGAGTTTGCGGTGAAGTAGGTGCCAAAGTACAACATCTTAGGTACTAATTAGCAGGATGTAGAGGGGACACAACGGGAGCACCGTACGTAAATGAGTGCAAACGGTTTGCTGCCCAGAAACCGGTGCGGCCTCGACACGAGCTCTTTTAGACTGCTTTTCAAGCTATCGCCCAGCGTGTTCCTCCCGCTCGCGTTCTCGATGATGCCCTTGTCGATCATGGTGATGATGGGCGCAACGAGCACTCCGGCAGCGCTGGCAGCGAGCGCGTCGGCCCCGATTCGCAGCCCGAGTTTCGACGTGTTCCAGCTCTTAATCTCTGCTTCCTTCGCCATGCTGGGCTTTGAGAGCGCAGCAGACGCAGATAGTTTTGGCGTAGGTAATGGGAGTGCGGCCCAGCTCGGCGGCTTAGCTGTACTCCTAATATCCGTTTGCTTTTCTTCGGAGCTGCTCAGTTTTTTTTCTCGTCTCTTTCTTCCCCCACTGCAGCTTCCTCCTGTGGTTGATGAATTCGCGCTTTGTGTGCTGCATATATACTCGTGTGGATTTCCAGGGGAGAAGGATCGCGTGTGACTGATTATCCAGCGGGCCCTTGCGGGCGGGTGGTAGATTAGAAGCGGAGAAGGCGTTAGAGGCGTTTGTGACGTCGTAGGCATAGATAAAAACATCGTGGAGTCAGGCTTAGGCCGTCAGAGGCCGAAGCCGATGTTCGGAGGAAAGAACACCGATGCGATGCGCAGAGGAGAAACACTAAAGGTGTTTTGACTACTACAGCAGGCGCCACCATAACCTCATCTAGAAATAAAAAAATTAAAATTAAAACTGCAAAAAATAGAAAATTGTTGACAAGAGTGGGATTCGAACCCACGAAGGTTTCCCCATATGAATAGGTGCAACATATCATGTACGGCAAGCTTACGCTTGAGTCATACGCCTTAACCGCTCGGCCATCTTGTCTTTCTGATGATAATGTAGAATTTTTCACCACCAGGTAATATATATAGTAAGCTAATGTAGAAATGCCATGTAGGGAGGGGAACTCAAGTGAAATGATTGTGTTGAAGAGGGGGTGTGGGAGCTAAAATTCTACGGCAAAGTCAGGCCTCGGTACTGGGGAGCTAGACTTAGGCGGTGTACGTGAACAGCGGTGCGTGGCTGAGTCACTACGCCACACTACACGGCAATTCACCGGGCAGGCATCTAGGGGCAGGGGATGCGCAGAAGCTATGCACATCAAAGTTCATGCCAGACTCCAGGTGACCCAAGAACTCGTCATCGAGGTGACGGAACGGGCCCAGAACGAGCGAAGGATAGAAACAGCAACAACATCCGCGTTCACCAGCACTCTGCTGCCGCCCCAGGGAGTAGTTCTGAAAGAAGACGTGGAACTACTACCACCATTCACGCAAGGGGTAATTGACGAGTCGCCATCAGAACCCGATTCTACTGTTAGGCTCCTCTCTCTTGATAATTAGCTATTACCTCACACCGTTCCAAACTAGAATGGTAGAACAAGACGAAGGGTCGGAAATGCTGCCGGTGCACATGCCTGGGAGAATTTAAAGTCGCGAAAAAGCCGTGGAGAGAAAATAAAGAGTGGAATTATATCAAGTAAAGACGGATGCATTCTTCTACACAAACCACGCACTATAAACATCCAACGTCGTTTCACAACAAGAAGTAATACAGAGAAACACGCGCATAGAGCCAGGCAGACTGCGCATTTCCTCGGGATTGTCGCATCACAGAGTGTAAACGCTACCACTTGTCCATTGCATGATCATATAACCCACCCATCCACTGCATTCATCCCTCATCCCATCCTCGATTACATGCCCGAACATGCCATCATCCCATCCTTCCCCGTCATGTATTCTTCCTTTCAGATCCACCACAACCACCAGATAACCCAATAATAGCCCCATGAAAACAGACCCAGGGGAATAGAGGAAGAACCAAACGCCCAAATGCACCCGAGCAAGCAAATAAACAAACACGAACGCCCTCCACCGATTCCGTCACGTTTTCGGTTCAACGCCGTGAAGTAGATGAAAGGTATGAGAATGCCGAGAGGTCCCAGCCAGTGGAAGAGAATGGAATGGAGAAATGAATGCCCCGTCCGATGTACCCTAGCCCTCATCATTCGTCAAGTTTATCTCAAAACCATATCCGCCCATTACCGTCAAAGAACGACATGGCCGAAAACAAAAAAGACATGCAACATTTTCTACCTTGCAGTAGTTACCGACAGAGTCAGTTTTGGGTTTCTTTCTACCGCGATTGCCAAATCTTCATCGTTTTCAATCGGGTAGAACTGCCCCTCAATCTCGTCTCGGTACTCCACTGCCAGATCCTCTTTTTTGCTCTCATCTGGCTTTTCTAGCGCTCTACGTTCTTTTAGTTTGTTGTACAGGTCGATAAATTTCAAGCTCGTCGGCATGCGAATGACAACGCAATTGTCCTCTTCAAACCATACTTTGATCTTGAGAGCCGAGTTCGTGCCCGTGTTGGAGCCTCCCACCGAAGTGGAAGAAAGGCCGGAGTGCTGGTGCTGAATTGGCGGTGGAGCGCTCAGTCCACCATACGTCTGGCTGGCAATCGACTGGCCGCGCTGGTGGTTCGGGAAGTTGGAACCAGTCGAGTACGGAGTCTGCGGGGTCGTGGACATCAACTGGTCGGCGGATGACTGTCTCGAGGTCCCTTGCGACGGGTCCGACGACTGTCCAGAGTTATTAGACAGACGGTACTCCTCAGCTGCAATCACGTCGGGGTCTATCTCGTAATCGCCTTGCCTCGGGGCGAAAAAGCTCTTGACGAGGGATCCGTTTGTGATATGAGGACCGAGCTTAAGCAGGTTCTTGATATAGTCGTCCAGATTAGCGCGGCGACCGTTGGAGATGTTATCTGTAACGTAGGTCACTGGACCTGGCATAAAGGGCAACGTTCGCTCGCCCGATCCGCTGGTACCGGCCTCGACGGGGTAGGTGGCAATCAGCTGGATTTGCAAATCGTAAAAGTCCTGATAGAGGCGCTGCAGTTCCCAGTGGCGGCCGTCTTCCATTTGACATTCAATGATGAACCAGAAGATGTCGTCTGCGAAGCAGTATCGAGGGACACATGCCTTGACGGGTGCGAGGAGATTGGCGTCTGATGCGCTGTACTGGCGTTGGTTCTGGAACTGCGAGTTGTTTCGAGCATGCGAAGGAGCCTGCAAACGGACCCTGGTCAGAACGTATACGGAAATTCATGTTTAGGCAAAACTCACCCCATTCCCTTGAGCAGGCCCGCCATTCGTGCTGCCTCCTGCCTGGCTCTTGCCGCCTAAGCTCATTCTCTCCATGCCCTGCTGGAGCGTCTGTTGCGAGTTGGTCTCCAGCTTCCCCAGAGGGATGCTTCCGTTTTTGTAGTCGGCGGCCATTTTCTTCCACTCCTCGACTTTGGGCACGCCGGCGCGCTGGACAGCGTCGTGCGCATCGTTGACTGGGACTCCGGTGGTCATGTCTCTGATCTCGATGAAGGACACGGGAATAAGCCCTGGTCCTCCGAGGCGGGTGATGGGCTTTGCGACGAACCACTCCGGGTTGGACTGGGCGATAACGATAATGGCCTCCCCCTCTTTAGCCTCGAGCTCGTCCGGCCGCTCCGCCTTGAAGTCGTACATGACGATTCCGTAGACCATGGCACCCGAGCCCTTGGCGAGGGCCTTGGACATGCGCATCGGCTGCGACATTGCGCCGTCCGAGTTGCTGGGGCTTGTGATGGATCGCTCTTGATATCCGGAGTCGTGCGGCGCTGTAGGCGGTTGGCTCGGCGGCGCTGATTTAGTCGAGCTGCCGCTGTCCCGCACAGTCTTGCCAACGGTATCAAAGTAGGTGACTGGGACGAGCCCGCGCGTGCCGTGGAGCGGGTTGCAGGCCTCGTACCAGTCTGCGTCGTTTTCGCGGCCGACGACGTGGAGGAAATCGCCCTGCGAGAAGCTGAGGTAGCCGGACTGCGGGTCGGGATCGGGGGCGGAGTAGTCGTAGAGGGCTTTTATGACCTGTTGAAGAGCGAAGCGCGGGCGATCAGTCGAGTTTCATGGACGGCCACGACGCCGCGCAGCGTCCAGACGGCGCGGCGGGGTAAGGGGGGTTCTGGAGCGGCAGGGGCGACTCACCTTCTTGGGCGGGACTATGGCTATGGCGTCCTTGGGCGGAATGGAGATGTGGTGCGGCCTGCTGTCCTTCTCTCCTTTCATAGACCTGCGGAACTGCAGGAATGCGTTAGCTGGGAGCTGCGGAGCGTGACTCGGCACGGGCGCCAAGCAGGGGCGGCGACGTACCTTCATCGTGCGGCGGGGAGCGGGAGCTGGCGCGGAGTCGCAGTGGATGGCGAGGGCAGGCAGTCGCGGTGCAGCAGCAGAGGCGGGCGATGGTGAAGATGTTGTAATTGCGAGCGAACGAAGGCGGCAGATTGGCGTTCACGGTCCACCGTGCGAGGACTGGGCTTGGGCCGCGGGGGACGAGGAAATGAGCAGCGCGCCTGTGGGAGGGCCGTGCTGCTGGCGGATAGCAGTGTGTAATTACCCTCAGCCGCGGCGGTCTCGCAGGGCTGCAGTGTGGACCAGGAGCGGGCGACGGCGACGGCGAGATGAGCGGCGGGCGGTGGTGGTTTGTGGTGTCTGTGGTGTCTGGCTGCTGGCTGCTGGCTGCTGCGAGGGCGCCTCCAAACGGCGTGGCGGCGACAGCGGCAGATGCAGCAGCGGCCAGTAATTATTTGTCTTTGTCGGACCTCCAGAGGACAGGACAAGACAGGACAAGACAGGACAGGACAAGACAAGTGTGGCGCAGACGGCCAGAGTTCCGGCACAGTGCGCGCAGTGGTGCTACGGACAAACTCTCCACGTCTCCACCGCGGCCTCCACGCCCACCACCTAGCCTGCTGGGCGGATGCAGGTCCGCAGCGCTGTCGGGCGGCGTAGCAGGCGGCGTGGCCTGCATTTTGCCATGTCGCGCGAATTACGCCCTCTCCTCCAATCGTGTCGCCAGACGGCTGCATTTCTGCACCCAGCGCCTATCGGCGTGTAGCTGCTGCTACATATATCCTCCTGCACAGCCCTGCACACTCAGCGCCCAACTCCACCACCGAGTCCGCTGGCTTGTCCGCTCCGCTGCCCGCACGACAGCAGAGGCTGGGTGCATCACAGCTACATAGCACACAGTACACAGTACACAATACACAGCACGCGCACGGCGGCACAGCGCATTCGCGGGCCAATGTTTCTATTCACTGTCTCGCGCCCAAGTGGCAACGGAGCCGTTGGCCACGTTCCAGCCAGGTTAGCAGTCCCAACACGGCGCCAATCACAACCAAGAGACTCTTCTCGCCATCTCCATTGGCCGTCATGCGGCGCCTCCCAGCCAAAGCCCACAAAGAAGTCGACGCACGTGAGCTACAAACACCCAAAAACGCATTGCCGCCCAACGCATTCGACGCCCACATGCTGAAAGAAATCCCTCTCTGTGCGCTGATCGCCAGCGCTCGCCGTGTGACTCACGGAAAGATACTTGCCTTGACGGGAAGACGAGGCGTCAATGCTAGTTGCCGCAGCCCACGTGGAAAATCGGACAATTCTTGACCCATGCGTGCACAGTCGAGACAAAGAAGTCGTCATGTCCATGCACCAAAACTGTCATCCCACCCATGTCTTTTGTCGTTGAGTAGATCCGGCACAGTGGTCCGCCATGCCTTCTAAACGCCAGCTCTTCCATGGCCGAGGTGACGTACTAAACGAGATGATGTGGGTGCCACATGGGTGTGGGGTACGACCAAGTACGCCACTCCGAGACGTCCAACGTTTGAACAAAGCCAAATAGAACTTTCCACGCCATGCGGGAACCCCACGTTCCGGTCGGTTGACTTCGGAAACGAACGAGTGATACCGGGAAAAGAGTCTGAAATTGCTTCTGGGTGGACGAATGATGCTGATGACGAAAGAAAAAGTGACGCAGGGTATCGCAAACAAGACTTTTGGGGGGTATATGAACAATGCCGAGAAGAGAAAATATGCTAGGGAATACAGGTCCATGTCGGCAGTATCGTGAGGCTCAGATTTGGCCCTTGATGTCTACTTTGCTGAATGCCGTCGAGCGGAGACTTTCGAAGATGGATGCGCCCCCCTTTACTTTCACGCGCAGGTGCGTTCCGCTGGCGTCGACCATCTCTTCAATAAGGTGCTGGGCACCATGCGACTCGAGGAATTCACGGCAATCGCTCTCCTTCTCAAACGCCAGTTCAGCTGTGAGAAAGCGGATCGTAACTGCTATATATCTGCGAATCGTTAGCATTCTTCTGGCACGGTCCGGGAATGTGCTTACGATCGTGAAATGTTAGCGAGAGCAGTGAGACGCTCACGCTCAACAAACATGTCCATCAGATAGCCTCCCATGTAAGCTTTTGCGTTTGCTTCAAGATATAGTCGGAAAAACTTGTGATAATTGCCGAGAGCCAAAGCGGAGCGAACTTCAAGAGCATGCTTGATCCAATCGTTGGCCTTGTCAGTAGGTGTTAATTCTGCCAACAAGTCGTTCATGTCGGCCTTGTTGCAAGTGTACACGAAATAGAGAATGCGATACGCCAGAAACTCATGGGGATGACCACCAAGATTCTGTGTGTACAGCGCCCGGAGCTGCGTCTGACACTGGTTATACTCACCCAGATCCCCCTTCTCTAATGCTATGCGGGCGTGGATCTCGTATACCTTGACGGTAAACGAATTCTTGATGTGCTGGACTGTGAGATCTTGACGCAGCGACTTGAACTGATTACATATGTAGTTGTAGTTGTTCTCCTCCCTCCACTTCTTGGTCAGTAGGCCTAGCGTCTTCTCGAGAACGCGCAGCGGGCGCACTGTTTCTGCCTTTGGGGGTGCTGTCAGGCGGAAGTATGATTTCTCCAGACTTTGATTGAGTCCGACGACCGGTCCGGTGGGCATGTCGACATCAGGCAGAGGGCTCCCGTTAGACTTGTTGCCGTTCTTTCCCAGCTGGAAGCGCTGCTTCCTCTTCTCCAGGTCGGCCTGGTCTAACTTACTTAAGGTGTCCTCGGTGAAAGCACTCTTCTTATGGCGCTTTTCGGTGTGTCCGTCGGCATATGTGATCCGGGCTTCAAGGTTAGTCTTGCGCCAAGGGGGGATAGATGTCTCTGTGGGGCGGGGCTGCGGGTCGTCCAAGCCCTGGGACTTGCGCTTCTTGGACTGGGGAGGGGCAGGTGAGGAGCTGTTAGTGGTTCCATTCGAAGAATTCACGTGGGCATTGTTTGCGTAGCCATATCCGAGTGCTACAGCAGGCGCAGCGTTTGCCCTCTTCCTCTCCTCTGCGAGCAGCTGTTGCGGGAGAGGATAGTCTGCCCAGTCGATAGACTCTTGCATATTCCGTTCCGCGAAATACTGGATGATCTCCTTGGCCCGCACTTGCGTTTCTTCCTTGGAGATGCCCTCGATTATATTGTCAGAGTCGAAGGCGCGCGAGACGTAATCGCGGACGGCTTGCGTCCATTCGACCTTCTTCGGCGGCGTCGAGTCGGGCGGCATCGTCGTCTCGCTCTAGAGGGAAGAAGGTGAGCAGAGCCATGTTCATGGCGGTAGCATGGATACCTACTGGTACAGGCAGAGGCCGCACAAAGGTAGTTCTAGCGGCGACCGCGTTGTATGCGGGCTGCTGATGCTGGAGTGGCTGGGACCACGCTCTAGTGGAAAACGACATGATAAGTGCGCACTTGCAAAATAAGGACGGCAACGTCGCCGGTTGGCAGAAGCTTACTTTAGATGGCGGCGACGTCTAGATAGACGGCAGCTGGGTGGGGAGGCGGTGGTGTTGGGGAGATGTGTTGGCGTGTGGGCGAGAGCGAAGAAGGCGAATGGGCGGGAAGGAGTAGGGCAATCAGTCACGCTTGCGCTACGCGAGACGCTAACCGTATCCGGCCGGCTAATGACGACGGCCGGCTTGGACACAACCAGCAGTGAATGTGTCGCGCGAGCTCGGCGCCGTGTCAGCGACCTGCGACCTGGCAGCGTCGACCTCCTCTCTCTCTGCCCATGTCCTGAATGTTTCTGCATCAGCTCGACCTCACCACCGCCCTGCGCCCGTCGCTCCTGCCGGAGGAGACGCTACTGTTTGTGCAAGATGCCGTCGGCTTGTACGAGGGGTATGCGCATGCTCCTGCAGCTTGCCTTGCCTGCGGTGCTAACCGCGTGCTCGCAGGAAGTATAAGATCCCCCAGTACCAGAATGGCCAGGCCTATCTGACCTCCCACCGCGCGTGCTATGTCGACCACAACGAGCCGCGCAAGTGCTCCGTGGCCATCAACCTGAAGGATGTGGAACGGCTGGAGTTCTACGTATGCCTGCACTGCTGTGCTGTATAAAGAGTTGTTTCTGATGATGGAGCAGGCCGGCTTCCTCAAGTCTTCGGCCAAGATAACCCTCTTTCCCAAGCCCTCGAAGCAGCTATCGCGCGGCACAACCCTATCTACGGGCGCCATACAGACCCCGTCCTCGATCACGCCAGAGAGAGGCAGCCCATTGCGCTCTCTGGCACCTTCTCCCGCACCGACACCCTCCCACAGCGCGACGTGGGTCTGTCCTATATGCTCGTTCTCGAATCCTGTCCCCTCGAACTTCGACCCCGCCACGGCAAATGCTCGGACGCCGCTCGCGCCATGTCTCGCATGTGGGATAAAACCACCATTGGTGCACGTGGTGAAAGCAGCGATATCTGCCATGACCAACAGACAGACTCCGGGGCCTCCCCCAAAAGACGATAAGCATGGGGCTCTGTCCGCGACAAGTCTCAAGGGCGGCAGCACTGCTTCAGGGACCAGTTCGTTCCTATGTCCGAGATGCACATTTGAAAACCACCCCTCTTTAATGAACTGCGAGATGTGCGGGGCATCATTACTATCTGCAGCGGACAAGCGGTTGGATTCGACGAAGAATATTGTGAGGTCCGAGTCACCAGGGCCGTCCCTCAACAGCTCACCTCTACAATCCGAGACTATCGAGAGCATAAAGTTTTCATTTCGCAGCGGCGGAGAGAAGATATTCTACGAGCGTCTGAAGAGCGCAGTAGTACAGCGGAAATGGCTTCTCCAGAGTGCTCCGCCAATTCCCAAACCCCGGCCCTCCTCTGGCGCTTTCGATGACGGGTACTCTTCTACGCCAGAGAGAAGTTCTGGAGATCTGGACCGCAATAAGGTTGTTGGAATAGCTGGTCTAGAGCGGCGAGGGTTGGAGCAAAGGAAGAACAACGAGGCCATGATCGGCAGCGCATTCGAAGACCTTGAAGCTCTCATGACGTCTGCCAAAGAAATCATAGCTCTTGCCGAGCAATTCGCCTCACAAGCCAACCTAGGCACAAACGGCAGTTCCGAGGCCAGCGCTCTCGCATCCCAGTCCGCTTCGGCGCTGGGCCTCGTAACCACAAAAGATATGCTTGGATCAGGCTCCGAGTCGCTCTATGTGTCTGAGCTTTCGAGGAACCTTGCAGAGTGGCTGACCGACGACACGAGGGGGGTTCTCAGAAACGAAGGAGGCATCATGACGCTTGTCGACCTCTGGGCCATGTTCAACCGTGCCAGAGGCGGAGTAGAGCTGGTCAGTCCTTCCGATTTTGAAAAAGCAGCGCGAATGTGGGACAAGCTCAAGCTTCCGATTCGGCTGAGACAATTCAAGAGCGGGCTGCTTGTGGTACAAGGCCGCGATCGAACCGACGAAAAGACAATCGCCAGCCTTCTAACCTGGCTACGTGAACTACACAACACTCCCCCAGCAAGCGAGGTGACATGGGACTGGAGGACGTATGGGCGAGGCGTCACAGCGCAGGAGACTGCGGAGAGATTTGGATGGAGCGTTGGTGTGGCTACTGAGGAGCTCGAGATGGCCGAGGAGAGCGGCAATCTCTGTCGTGAACAGGGTCTCGATGGGCTGAGGTTCTGGGAAAACTGGCTTGTCGCATCACCCCCTCAATCCTCCATCATGTAGGCGTTACTTATCCCGCATATAGATGTACGGTAGAATCTTACGGCCTTTACTCAGCTTGACTCCCAATACATAACGTGGTATTCTCTCAACGTTGCCGCACACAGATGAGGATCTCAGTCATGGGTGGCAGACGCAAAACTCCTAGTAGAAGATACAGCGGGTTTTGGCAAGGCATACTTCATGCATTTACCCTCCAACCAGAAATCTTTGACCCATAAGTATTACCGGTAGGCCGGAGGTTTAGACATGAAAGTACCGCGATTAGATGTCGGCCTCATTTAAACCTCCGACCCGGACACTGCTGGAGTGCGCCATCGGACTTAAAAGCTCTGGACCGGCTACCACCTGCCGATCCCACACTTGACCCCGCCATCCAACCACACCCTGAAGCTCCAGCTCCCAGAGTTGTCCTCCGCTGTCCTACCGCACAAGATGTATTTAATTCGCAGCTGTCCCTCTGCTCCGCTTCTCCATATTACCAGAATTTCGACTTCCGTCTCTCTCACATTCACCAATAAACATCCCCGTCATCCATCATGGCAGCTAAACCCATCGTCCTCGTCACGGGTGGAAACACAGGAATCGGCTACGAGACCGTGAAAGCTCTCCTGCAATCTCCAAACCCCTCCACGGTCCTGATGGGCAGCCGCTCGCTCGACAAAGCCAAAGACGCCATCCAGAAGCTCGAGGCTGAGGTCCCGGGCTCGAAATCCGAAGTCGTGGCCCTGCAGATTGATATCGAGGACGACAAGTCGATAGAGGAGTCGTACAAGGAGGTCGAGAGTAAATATGGAAAGGTAGACACGTTGGTGAATAATGCTGGTGAGTCCCCCCACCTCTTCCCCTCCCCTTCCTTTGTCTGTGTTCTTCCAACCCGATCCGTATGTACTAACGACTCCATCAAGGCGCCTCCTACGACTCGGCCGCCCGCGATACACCCGGCCCCGTCGGCCTCCGCGAAGCCTGGGACCACTCGTACTCGGTGAACGTGACCAGCACCCAAGTCTTCACCTCTACCTTCATCCCGCTCCTCCTCGCCTCCAGCAACCCGCGCCTGCTGTTCGTAACCTCGGGCCTCTCCTCCCTCAACAACTATTCCTCCGGCAAGATCGCCGCAGCCCAGACCGCCGCCGTCCCCGCTGGCTGGCCCAAACCGCCCGAGTGGAACGCAATCGCGTACCGCAGCTCCAAAACCGCGTTGAATATGATGATGTTGGATTGGGCGCGGGTGTTGAAAGCGGATGGGGTCAAGGTGTTTGCGATTAGTCCGGGGTTTCTGGCGACGGGGTTGGCGGGCGTGGGCGCCGAGACGCTGAGGAAGTTCGGCGCGGGGGATCCGAGCTTGGGCGGCATTTTTATCAAGGATGTCGTAGAGGGGAAGAGAGATGCTGATGCGGGGTTGGTGATTAACAGTGCCGGCGTGCAGCCGTGGTAGGGATGGGTGTGGGTGGTGATATGAGAATAGGTATGTAGTGGATTGCTCGACCGATCGTATACGGTCAGCGATGCATTCATACTGTTCTTTTAGATTTACCTCACATACGGAAAAGGTGTGTAACTTAGTTTCTCCACTCACATAGTCACAAATCTATCAGTGTCCAAGCCCTTTAGTGCACGCCCAACAACATCTTACCCCTGGCGCTTGTCCCTTATTCTATTCTGTAGGAATAGTGATCTGTCTTGTACGCCTTATCCTATACTCATCAGGTCGCGAAGAGCCCTCCACGCGTCCAGAACTTCTCAGGTGGCTCTGGAATAGGATTCCGACACTCTTTCATACGACGGATTCAGGAGGTGGGTCACTGGTCTTGAAAGTCTTAGAAGGGGTAATCGGCGTCCAATGGTGACCTGCGTCGTCGATGATCGATGGTGGGTTCGGTCGGTTGATTGTCAAGATGGGAGGCGATGGTCGATATGGGAGTTGATGAAGGAGAGAGCAGGTCGACAATTAGAGTTTCCATTTCCATTGCTAACTTGATCAAATCATGCTTCTGTTTTATGTTGAAGTTGTTTGGTTCTCTCGCATTGTAGCCCGTCAAGTGCCGAACTTTGACACAACTACTCGCCAATGCATCGAATTCTGCACAACTGCTCTTCAAGTGTATCACCTCCTGGAAAAAGTGTGTGTCCTCTATGCTCAGACGAATTCCTATCTCAGCCTGGCCTACAGTGCCAACAAATATCGAGTGTAATATCCAAGGAAGTTAATTTGTAGCAGTTATTACAGTATAGCCTTCGTAACCCCATGAGGTGGTAATCAGCTTCAAAAGACCCCTCTTCCAAAAAAATAAATAGAGGTCTTGGAAGGGGAGGGATGGATTTAACACGGAATAAGAGCACAATAACGCCCTTGTTTTATCATTAGATACGTGGTGATATTAAAGTTGCCGTGCAATCCGAGAGTCCTACCTACTCTTTAGTCCTCGATATCTTCCCGTAACATATAAGCTCTGTATACATATTAGCTCTATATCAAATGAATAGGCATATACGAAGAAGCAAGTATTCTGCGAGGAGTAATACCCTCACCATCTCTCCCAGGACACCAAAGTGGCCTCCGGCAACAGCCACAGCAGTGCTTTGTAGGGGGCCAGCCATTCTAATAGTTTTGTCAACTGACTGAAATAGGCTACAGGATGGATACATACATACATACACATACATACAGACATACATACATACATACATACTCACATACTCTACAATAATTGCCAGCTCCGTCATAGTGCAGAAAAGTAGTAACTCGAAACCCTTCTCACAGGATTTGAATGTACCTAACCCACATAATCAAAATGAGCCAGATAAATCCCTAAATGTTGCTCCATAGCGCCGTCGATTGATCCTCGCTTCGATTCAAAGCAAGTAGGCACAAACAACCAAACACCCTAATCTAAAACTTTTAGACTGCCTCTTCCTCTAAATTCGTCTTCAAGATTAAAATAGTTTAAAAATCTCAGTATCATGTATGCGGTACATACATATACATATACACACAGAAATAAAACTAACGAACTTGCAACTCGCCAAAACAAGCCCTGCAAACCCCCTCCCCCAAACTCGAGTAAAAAGAATTCAAGAGGAAACCGAAAAAAAAAAAAAAAAATTGCAAAAAGAAAAGCGTAATTCCGACACCGGGAATCGAACCCGGGCCTTGCCGGCACCCCGAGGAGTGGTTCAACTCTTTGTAGAATGAGAGCGGCAAATCCTAGCCACTAGACCATATCGGATTAACAAACACTTTGTCTGTTGAATATGGAGATTTCGGTCGATTGAGAAATATATATAGACGTATCAGATATATTGTCGGGATAGACGCAGGAAAAAAAAAAAAAGGGTGGGGTTGGGAATCCCCGAGTGTGAGAATTTGAGCGGGGGTTCGATTGGACTGGGACGAGGCGGGGTGGGGTGGGGCGGGCGGGGGTGTGGAAAATCTGCACTATTGAATTTTTTGAATTTCTTTTTTTGGGATTATGGATTTTGGATTTTGGATTTTGGATTTGTGGCGCCTGGGCCTCTTAGTTTTCGATGCTTCTACTTTTACTCTACATGTCTTAAGAATTGGACCGAAGCGCGAACTATACATGGGTTTTGTTGAGTGACCGCGACGGAACTATCAGCACCTGTCTCTGTCTCTCCCCCGCCATAGATGCGTTTGGATGCTGCATGCATGCAATCTCGCACGTCTCCTGAGACGGCAGCACTCTAATGATCAATATAGCCTCATATAGCCCTCTCTCTCTCTCTCCCTACCTACCTACCTGCCTACCTACCTGCAGTCTCACGCGCGCTGGGCGAAAACTACATACATGGTAACCCCAGCGCCAGTCCGATGTCCTTGGATCACACGCAAACCTAGATCCAGTCTCAGAGACTCTGTCTATACATTTAACTTTTTTTTTCTTTCCACCTCCTCGATGCGCTCCGTTGCCGGTCGTCCACTCCGTTCTCCCCCGCCGCGCCGCGCCGCGCTGCCCCATACATGCATGCTCCCATCTAGCCACCAACAACCAGATGTACCCCGTCTCCACGCCGCCTTCTCATCCAACGGGGTATATGGAGTTGTGGGGGGGAATCGACCGGCGGGCGAGCGATGCGTTCGCTGGGTTTGCATCTGGTCTTGTCTGGTCTTGTCTTGTCTTGTCTTGTCTTGCATGGTGATGCCGCGCCCTTGCACGCGGTCGGACGGTACTTCGTCGCTCGGAGGCAACGCGACGGGGGATACGCAAACCGCGTCGAGGCTGCCAATCTGATGGGCTTCTTGCGCGCGGAGAGGCGTGGCTTGGTCTCTGTGGGGTGCCCTTTTCATGAACTGGTTTGCGCAGTGTAAAGTTCTAGAGTGTCATCTTCTTCCAGGGTTCATCCCTTGTTGCTGTCCCGCTGTCATGGTAGGCGTGGGTGAATGGGTATTGGAGTGGAGGACCATGTCAACGTTGCCCAGGCGCGATTCTGCAAAGTCGGCGTTTGCGTGTGGAGTTTGAGCACTGTACATGAGCAGTTTTCAGGATATCTTCTCTAGAAGAGGAGAGGGAACGACATGGTTCTGGCCGGGTGCTGCATCCGACCTTTGACCAAGAAAAATGAAAGGAAAAGCTCAAGGGAATGGCTGGCCTTTGCTATGGGTTGGCGCATACAAAGGGGTCCGTACAAAGCCGCTTCTAGCTCCCAATCCACCCTTGAATCCAAGTCGAAGAAGTGGTAAAACGGATGAGCATTTGCGCGACTTCATATTCTACCAAGTAAACACAGGCCTCTCTATTCCAGCGGATGCGACAAGCGCAAGGAGTGTTGTCTGGGTGCGAATCAGGAGGCCGTTGCGCAACGCCCTTCTCGCCCTCCTCGCTCTGCTCGAAGCGTGGTTGTAATCAGTCGTGCAGCAGTCGTTGCCTGCAAGATAGATAACTAGATGGCTTGACGTGACGGCCCTATTCGCTGCGCCCAATGGACGTGGACGTGGTGACGAATGGCGACGAGGACCCTGATGGAGCGGGCGTCGAGGGCGCTGATTCGCGGGCCATGGAATGATCTTAATCTCTGGATTGTCTTTTCGGTCGTCGAGGGTAACACAGGTATGATCTCAAGGAACGCAGGGTTTCGACGACATGTACTACATAGTGTGATGGCAGATGTTATTTGATGGAAGACGGGATCAATGGCTGGCTGTGGTGTGCGATTCCAAGAGCTGAACAATCTATTTCCCGTCCAACGGAGCGCCACGATGGGAACATAATTATGTAGTTCACAATTTAACAGCAATGCAAATATCTCAACATGTGGCAATATCGAATCGATGGGAATGACATGCTCTGCTACCCCTTTTCTCGGAGCGTCCGGAGGTACTCTTGTCATTACCACTTGTATGAACCGTCCAGAGCATTCAACCCTCCACTCGCGCGCGGCACGCAAGGTCACCAGATTCTTGCGGAACTAGCAAAGCCATCGAACCACTTGCACAGAACACTTGGTGATGCTTTTTCTCCACTGCGGGATGCGATCGCGATCAGCCCTAGGAATGGTGGTGGCTAGAGGATGCTTCGGCCGAGTCAGTAGGCATCTTCCGTCTGCTCGCGAGCGTCAGTAATCCGGGCTTGGACGAGGAGTTGTCACTGATGGCAATCTGATGGGAGAGCGAAGCAGTGCTGCCGCTTCGACCATTTCGAAATCCGGTGAACAACGGCTTCGGAGAGCCACAGGATATGTCCTGGCAGCATGGCAACCTAGTGTGGCCCTCACGTGCCCTCGCAATACATGCTCAAAGGGTACGACACGTGCTGAGAGTGCTGAAGATCGCACTGATGCAGTTAACTTGATGTACGGTACGCTGCGAGGCAGTGGCGGGAAGGTTAGCCTGGGTTTCTCCAAGCTTCCGCGTACAGCCACTGAAGAAAGCTTTCGCTAAATGGACCTCGAAGAGGAAAGCAGACTTGGTAGTCGCCGTTCATCTGAACCTTGAATAGGAAGGGGCTAGGGAGTAGCGCAGGCTCGTAGGCGCCACGGACTCTGTGGGCCGTGGCAGTCTCACGGCTAGTTGATCGTTAGCCACCACGACTGTGCCCCTACACAAGGTCCAAGGAGGCGTATTCTTGCATGCCGTATTTCCCAGTTTCGTCCGACGTGCTTGCCTTTGCCCGAGGACCTGTCAGAGAAGCGTGGGCACTGGGCGCGAACCGACATGGACGAGGCTGCGTCGAGATGGCGGGCTTGGGTGATCGCATTCGTGTTCGGGGACTGCCGAGATTTCGGGACTGAGATGTGGGTTTGCTTTTTGGTTTGCATGATTTGTTTCCCACACTCGACGCCCAAAGGCCGGGGACCGTCGGATGGCCAGAAGGCTGGTTTCAAGTCCGGCCTGCATTCTGGGGTCTCCCTCGACTTGGAAATAGCAACGTGGGTTCCCCATTAGGCTGTCCAGGCAGTAGTGGTGGTTGCATGCCATGGGGGCTGCGGCGCGAGCTGTCGAAGCAACACGAGGACTACAGTACATCATGGGGCGTGGCATCAGCGGGGCGGGTCGCAGTTGGACGGCATGCGGCAGAGCAGCTGAGGTGGTGATTGTTGCCGGCTCGGTGGGAGCATGCGCAGATTCGTAATGGCTTGGGATGGAACGAGTACCGGCGGTTCATTGGAGCGGGTAGAGACAGAGCGGGATGGCAGCAGAGGACTGGAAACGGGGGTTGGAGGTGCATTAGGGCGACGGCGGACGCGTATTCCTGCCCTGGGGCGAGTGCAGAGGGCGTCGTTGGTGTGGTGTGGGCGGACCCCCATCGTGTGCTGCCTCGTGGTGGCAGCGTGGTGGCCGCACGGTAGCAGGCGGTAGCTGCATGGCTGGCGCACGTCGGTGAGGCTGATGACATGGGCGTGGTTCGGTGGCGCCTGTGGCCTTGGGAGGGACAGGAGAATTGTTTGGGGGCCTATCGGGCAGGGGACGGGATGGCAGTTTGGGCGAGGCGTGTGGGCTCTGAGGCCGCACCGGAGCCAAGCACAGCCGGATGATCGACATCGCTTGCTGGACTGGGAGCTGGCAGGCAGCTGGACTGCAGCGTTTTGCAATTTTAGACGTCGTCGTCGTAAAGTGCCGGCATTCCGTCACTTGCATGCAGCAGCAGGGAGGGCGTGCAGCAGCAGCAGCAGCAGCTGCAGGTCCAGATAGAGTTGAGGGCGGGCAGCCGTCGGCCGCCCATTTATGGGTTTGAGGATGTCATAGTTTATCGGGAGGCTGAAGGGCCCCGTCAACCGGGTCCACGCGCCGCAGCTAGCGCAAATCATATCATGATTGTCCTAAGGAGGGGGGACAGCGACTCGGCGGGAGCGCGTCGTCGCGCCGGGGTGCTGGGCGTGTGAGGTACTGGGTGCTGGGTGCTGGCGGCCAGGCGCCGCGAGAGGGGAGGGGGAGTCCAGCGAGGGCGGCGAGGGCAGCGAGGGCGGCGTAGGGGCTCTGGCGACGGGCGCGCGACGAAGCTGGACCGCGGAGAGGGACGCTCAGGGCCCGGGACTGTGGGTTGCGGCATGGATGGGTGGACGGATGGGTAAGACGACGCCATCAGTCGATCGAGCTTGCCGCTTCGGGGGCTGCTTTATTGGTGGGAGGAGCCGAGCTGTCGGACGGGGGCTGGACTGGTGGGCAGCCGTGGAGACGTCGCGGGGTGCTGCGAGGCGCTGCGAGGCGCTGCGAGGCGCTGCGAGGAGTCGCGGTGCTGGCGCTGCTGCTCGTGTGCCGCCGGGTGGTGCTGGTGTGCTGCTGGCCGTGGGCTCGAGTTATTTACCTGGTCCAGGCCGGCGCTGCGTGCAGCCGTCACGGCCGGCCTCGTACGACCCAGCGCGGCGCGAGTCGAGCGTTGGTTGTGAATTGCCATGGTGCGGTTCTGGCCGTGGAGTGCCCATCTCGCCGCCCGCTGCACGCTGCGCGCTGCGCTCGCCCGTCTGTGAATCCCGCCGCTCGTCGCCCACGGGGCGATCGCTGCTGCTATTCTGGGCATATGAACAGCATCCCCGGCGCGCAATAGCTGCCATATCCCTCTGCTTAACCCGCGCTGCTCCCAGCCATGATGGCCAGGGGGCGTGCCCACCCAGCAGCCCACAGACCACCGCCCGCCGCCATCTCCAGGGCCCACGGCCCTTTCCATCACCCACCGCTGCACTCGGCCCTCTGCCCTCTGCACTCGGCCCTCCACATCCACACACACCCCCCCTCCATCCGCCGCCGC